>JASAND010001994.1:0-15699 GCA_030248195.1 Trissonchulus latispiculum | reverse complement strand
CTAAAACCCACGAACCAAAAACTGACCTCCAGTGTGGGCTTACCGATATTAGCTATATAGGATTTTACTAGCCTACCTAAAACACTGTTTGGAGTGACCGGAAAAAAAGGAAAAATATGGAAAAATATGGAAAAAAAACCGGAAAAAAAGGTTTTCCGGAAAAAACCAACCCTATTGCCTATGCTTACGTGTTAAACATGCAAAATTTTCAAAATTCAATTTTTTTTGAAATTTTTCAAAATGTGGGTATATATTTTTCTATTTAGACCTACTAAAACAACCCGCTCTTTCGAATGGCACCGTCAAAATTGTTCTGGAGCGCTTCCAGCAAAAAATCCGTTTGGGTTATTCCCGCCGATGGGTTTTTTGCCGCATTTGGTTTTTCCCGAGACGGAAAACTTTAACTTCTCCATAACGACAGGGCCTACAAAGACAAACTATATAGTCGGGGGGGGGGGACATGAATAGGGAAGCAAGCCTCCAACTTTTTCTTCGTTTGGATTTGGATCGGTTTGAATATACCGTTACGTACCGTGGGCAAATACCTATCCAATCGTATATTCAAACTTCTCTTACACCTCTCTCAGCTTTGGCAGTAACAGGATTTGTCCATGTTTCTTTACCCGCGAATCGGGGAAAAACATGGCGCGGGGAAAAAACATGACACGGATTTCTAGCAAGCAACCATTTAGAGTGGTTTAAAAGCGTTGTTTCAGCTGTTTTTAGCGTGCAAAACTACCTAGGCACTCTTCTAGCCTCACAGCAAGCTTAAACCCCGATTTTTTGGTCAAAATGCCAAATCCGCCGTACCAAACCTGTTTGGGCATGAAACCTGCTGGGAACTGGCCATAATATGCAGAATATCGATAGAAATAAGTTAGTTGTGTTAAAAATTGCAATATCCCATCATTTTAAAGTTTTTTGAAAATTTTCATTTTTACCATTGAAACTTATGAAACCTAGCATGTTGATGCTGCAAATAAAATTTTCGAGCTATAAGCTTCAAAAATGCTCAAAGTTGGCATATTTTGAGGTTTTTAATGGTTTTAAAGCATTCTCTTTCCTATAGAAGCATTAGTTACGCCTTCCTGAATAAGCATACGCAAAAATTTGAAAATTTGGTCACCATGTTTTTCCCCGCTCTAGTGGACCCTATGTGGGGGAAAAACATGGTCAAATTTTTTACTGGGTGCATGTAGGGGAAAACCACTATTGCCACGTGATAGAGCAAGTCGAATTATGCCCGCATGCAAATTTATAGCAGCCAAAGTTGGATGGTTGGTTAGATATACGTACTTGCAAACTTTCGAAAATCCTTAGCATTTTGGCCCATTTTGGGAGGTCAACTTTGGTCAAGTAGTGTGCTTACAGAATCGAACTCAGAAACCAATCTGGTACTGCATGGTATAGTTTAAGACTTGCTCTTTCTAATGGGTTATACTAGGCAGCTGCAGCTGCTATCGTTGGTGAGTAGGCTACCATGTTTTCCCCCTCTTTTCCGGCATGTTCCCCCCCCCCCCTGACTATACCTCATTCGAAACCTTAGGGCAAACCCTAATTAAATATAGTATCAAAGTCGTGCTAGAGCCCAAACCAGCCGAAAGTTCTGGTCCGAGAAAGAAAAAGTGGGTTTTCCCCGCTTGACTATATATATAGCAATGTTCACAAAAATCACCCGTGCCGCGATGGCCGAGTGGTAAGGTGTTCGACTAAAGATCTTACGGTCCTAGGTTCGAACCCCCGCTGCCACAAGGCTTTCACAAATCCCCTTGAGCAAGGGACTACGCACATATCGGTTCGCCGTGGGCTCCAGCCAACCCAGCTGTCTATCCTTAACTGGTCGGTAAATGGGTACCACTGCGGTGGGAAGGAACAGGAGTCTGTGTTCTGGCGTAATGCCTGATGAAGGGCTGCCCCCCTTCCACAGATGTAGTCAACATTAGAATTGTCGCTCCTGGCTTCAGGCTGTGAATTCGGAGATAAGCACCGGCACCCTATAACCTTCTGTAGGTTGGAGTTCTCTCCAGGGGTCACTTTACCATACCTTACCTTACAAAAATCACCCGGAAAATTCACAAAGAATCACCATCTAGACGGCTAACAAAATGGTATGTATGTAAGGCTTTTTGTATGGTAATATAGCAAGGTTCACAAAAAAAATCACCCCGAAAATTCACAAAAAAAAATCACCCACCTAGACGGCTAACAACAAGCCGCAGCCGGAAAATTTTTTGCATGGTAATAGCCACAAGTCCCAACCCCAACATATGTAAGTTTGGCTGCCGAGGCTCAATTCCTCCGACTAGGGTGCCCAAAATAGTCGACCCACCCAAAATCGGACCCTCGGACAACTCCGGACCAAAATTGAAATTTTTGCTGGTACTCACTATGGACTTTGCGCAGGTACCCCATATTATGCATGTGACATGTCCTAACTCTAAGCTATCCAACCATATATTGGATTCCCTGCCAGGTCCTCTGGGTTCGCCACCGGTGGGTGATTTTTTTTGTGAACAAGTTCACAAGAAAAATCACTATCAACTTTTTATAAAATGCCTCTGGGGCAACTGCTAGGGTAAAACTAATGCCAAATTCGAGCTCAGCCACCCGGAAAACCTATATAGAGCATGTTTTAGGTACCTCAACCCCCTTCTGACAAACGGTCCGGCCGATGGACCCGGCCCGGACCCTCCGGACCCAGGGGGTGGTCAGGATCACCTATCTGGGCAAAAGCTACCTAAAAACTAATGCCAAATTTGAATTCTACGCACCGAAAAACCTATATAGGCGAGTTTTTAGGCTTCTTGGACCTTGAAATAAAATTTTTGGTCATTCACGTGACCCGACCAAGGTCACGTGGCCCTAGGTCAAGTCACGTGACCATTCCAGATGCGAAATTACTCCACCAAATTGTTTGTTCTGTGCTTACTAGAGCAACAAAACACAAAAGTGGATTCCTAGCTTCCTCGAATCAATAAAAAGGTAGAGCATATTGGCCTGGGTAGCCACTTCGAAATTCGAAGTTCAGCCTGTGCAAAAAAACTTGGGGGTCCAAATTTTTTTACATAATAACACTATGGACTATGCTCTATTTATCCATGAAAAGAAAAATTTCCTAGCTATATCCTGAGATCAGATCCGGTGGTGATTTTTTTTTTGTGAACGAGTGATTTTTTTTTGTGAATTCGTTCACAAAAAAAATCACAAAAATTTTTTATTACTCACGCTACACAAAGGCTACCGGCATGAAATTTGCACCATATGTAGAGGGGGTCACTACCGTTCCATACGTACCAAAAGTTTTTCGATCGGACTTCATTTGCGAAATTGCCAGCAAAAATTCGATTTTTGATTTTTTTTTTGTGAACCTTGCTATAACCACAAGTCCCAACCTTGACATGATATGTAAGTTTGGCTGCCGAGGCCCAACTACTCCGACTAAGGTGCCCAAAATAGTCGACCAACCCAACATCGGACCCTCGGACAACTCCAGACCAAAATTGAAGTTTTTGCTGGTACTCACAATGGACTTTGCGCAGCTACCCCATATTATGCATGCGACATGTCGTAGCTCTAAGATATCCAACCAATATATATATTCGATTCCCTGCCATGTTCTCTGGCTTCGCCACCGGCGGGTGATTTTTTGTGAACAAATTCACAAAAGAAAAATCATTCACTACGTATCAACTTTGTGTAAAATGCCTCTGGGGCAACCGCCAGGGCAAAACTAATGCCAAATTCTAGCTCAGCGACCCGAAAAACCTATATAGAGCAAGGCATATTTAGGCATATTTATATAGAGCAAGCATATTTAGGTACATCAATCCCCTTCTGGCAGACTGTCCGGCCGATGGACCCGGCCCGGATCCTCCGTGCCCAGGGGGTGGTCAGGATCACCTATCTAAGCAAAGGCTACCTAAAAACTAATGCCAATTTGAATTTTACGAACCGAAAAACCTATATAGGGGATTTTTAGGCTTCTGGACCTCGAAATAAAATTTTTGGTCAGTCACGCGAGCCCGACCGAGGGCACGTGACCCTAGGCCAAGTCACGTGACCATTTCAGATGCGAAATTACTCCACCAAATTGTTTGTTCTGTGCTTACTATAGCAACAGAACGCAAAATGTGGATTCTTAGCTTCCTCGTATCAATAATCAAGGTCAAGCATATTAGAATAGGTATATATATAGCCACTTTGGACCCCGGGGCCGAGAACCAAAATTCAAAATTCAGCCTGTGCAAAAGAAAATTGGGTCGGGATCCAAATTTTTTAACGTAATAACACTAACTTATGAACTATGCTCTATTTATGCATGGAAAGAAAAATTTCCCAGCTATACATATATATCCTGAGATCAGATCCGGTGGTGATATACGTATATGTTTTGTTAACAAGTGATTTTCTTGTTAATACCTTCACAAAAAATCACAAAGATTTTTTATTACTCTAGCTACACAAGGGCTACCGGCATGAAATTTGCACCATATATATTTATAGAGGGGGTATATAACTGCCGTTCCATACGTGCCAAAAGTTTTTCGATCGGACTTCATTAGCGAAATTGCCAGCAAAAATTCTATTTTTAATTTTTTGAGTACTGCTATATACGTATATAGCAAGCTTAACAAAAAAATCACCCGAAATTTTAACAAAAAAAATCACCCCACCCTGACTCACAGGAAAGTCGCAGAGACCCAATTTTTTGCATGGTGATAGCCACACATCTCGACATTACAACCTGTGAGTTTAAGCCCCTAGGCCCTCTCCATGCGTTCAGGGCAGACCTTTAAGTGAGGGTACCCAAAAGTGACCTCAAAAACGTTCATGACCGAAGTTCGAATTTCGGCTGCTATTTACTAAGGGAAAACCCTAGGCAACCCATATTGTGCATGTGACATGTCCTGACTGTGGGCTATCGATACATATATAGAAGTTCCCAGTTGGACCTCTGTGCCGTCCTGGGGTGGGTGATTTTTTTGTTAAAATTTTAACAAATAAAAAATCATTTTTATGTTTTGTTACTGAAGTCAGAACAGCAGCTAGAGCAAAACTAACGTCAAATTCGAGCTCAGCGACCACGAAAACCCTTATATACGTTGTTTTTGAGCTTGCCTGACACTTCTGGTAGTTCAACCTGGTAACCAGCCGGGCCTGAACCGTCCGACGGTAAACGTGATCCCAGAAGTCAGTATTAGGCCATAGTTACCGAAAAACTAATGCCAGATTTGAATTCAGCGCCCTGGAAAACCCCCTAGGACATGTTTATAGCCACTTCGGACTGTCCAGTTGGTACCTGGAGGGTCTGGACGGGTCCGGCAGGGGTCACGTGACCGTGGGTCATACCCCACCAAAATATGAAGTTCTGAGTTTCTCTGCCAAAATGCCTGGAAATAGGTTATAATCACTCACAAACACGAAAAAACAACGTTTTAGCCTTTAAAACGGCATTTTAGAGCCACCAGTCTTCATACTGGACGCTGTCGGGGGCCATCAGTGACCACTAAGACTTCGGCGGGGTCAGTTGCCCTAGTTGGAGCACTAGGTTAGCGGTTTTGGGTTCTAAATACGTTATTTAGTGTGCTCTGTCCAAAACTGACGAGAAAAAGTTGCTAGCTGCTCTCTGGGATCCGAACCGCCACTGATTTTTTTTGTTAACGGGTGATTTTTTTGTTAAACCTTTAACAAAAAAAAATCACACATTTTCGTCTACTGCAACTTACTGATAGGTGGTAGAGCAATGAAACTGGGGTGGTTTTAAAGCTTAGCCCAAGACCTATCCATGGGTCCTCAAAGTAATCGATTTGGTTTCGTTTTGCGAAAGTTCCAGCCAAAAAACCGAATTTTGATTTTTTTGTTAAGCTTGCTATATATATTCGTACGTATATATAAATATTACTTTTATTTCTGTTGAAATCAGCAGGATACGCAACATTCATCTTCTAGGATTAGGTTGTTGAAAACATTCCATAACAAGATAAGAAACCACCAACCAGATTTGCCATAAGACTGCACTATTAAACTATATGCAAAGTATATATAATGGTGGTGGATTAAATATAATGGTAGAAACCAAATAGTTTTCGCATTCGCGTATCAGCTAGCCTATCTATATATAATGGTCGGCCTCCGCACGTAACTGATTCCGAATACCCGGCTATCCGCCTATTCTAAACAGACATGTATTTATGATTACGGGCTTACGTATGATAAGGAATCCTTCTTGGAACAAACTTGTAAGTGGGTTTGGGCGAGAGTATCCCTCATCGGAAAGTTTAAACTTTGGAAATTTGGAGGTGGACTCACGAAATGAATCAAACCACCCCCAAACTCGGACCTCAGAAATTCCAAAAAAACTGGGATAAAAACTTTTCTGCATTTTATCGTTCATCACAGTTCCTGGTGAAACTTTTGTAAACTCAAAAACTTGCCTGCCAACATATATATATAATAAGTCCAAAACAAAGTCAATATTGTGTCAGAAAGTACACAAACAGTAGAAGATTAAGCACTTTTGGGATGTTTTGAAAGTAAAAATTTCCCTAAAAATACCCAATCTTTGGCCAATTTTTGCGCCCTAGCGCCAACCCCCCGCCCCGTCTTACACCTGAGCTCGGCTTGCAGGGCTGCCGTGCGACCTTTCTCAGAAAAAAGGAAATAAATAAGGAATTTTGCACCCGTAAAAAAGGAAAACAGGAATATATAAATTTGTCCGACAAAAAATAGGAAATAAAAGGAATTTTCAGAGATAAATTAATAACGTTACTGAGCAAAAAAATTTAATTTTTTCCATTAATTGTTTCCATTTTGATCAGTCACACAAGGTTTACATACGTTTCTAAGCAAAGAGATTTTAAGCAAAACGCTATTTAAAATGCAAATACGTACGCGTTTCAAGGTTCAAGTAAATATGCTTTTATGAAATAGAAAATAAGCGCCGATTTTTTAGGTTTGTATACCCCTTTTCTGGCATTTTTTAGGGTTTTGAAAGTGGGGGGGGCTTCGCCCCCTCCCTAGGCAGGAGGGGGAAGTGGGGGGTTGCTTCCGAAAAGTAGGGGGCGACCTCAAGGTATATACAAATATACCTAAATTTTAGGGGGGAAAATAGCATTTTAAGGTAAAAACACAAAAAACCGCTGCATTTAACCTTAAAATTAACTTTATAAGTAGATACATAAATTAGCGAAAATTTCAGAAGATTTTTGAAAATTTGACCTCAAAACTTAATTTTTCGACACTTTTGTGCGACCCAAAATAGTGGGGGGGGGGCATAGTTTCCCTGGAACTTTGGGTCTGGGGAGGTAAATCTTGGCCGACCTCCGGAATGTGATGGGGTACCCCCCAACCCCCCCTCCGAGAATTCGGACCTCAGAAATTTCGAAAATGTCCAAAACATGCAAAATTTTCTGTAACTTAGCCCTTTTTTCATCAAAATAAGACTTGTTTTAACGTTTTAGGCGTTTTTGCACCGTTTTAAAGCGAGTTTAGCTCAAAATTTTTGAAAACTTTTTCAAAAAATGACCATTTTGTGGCCAAATGTAGCTAACTTTTTGGGTCCAAAAATCGAAGGGGGGTTCGGGGGGGGGAGCCAAAAATTGGGGGAGGGTAAGTAAAAAATCTGGAGGGTAAAGTTGGTCGAAAACCCACCCAAACCCCCCCCCAAGGGAAACTATGCGGGGGCTCCGAAAAGTGGGGGTGGGGGGCTTTTTTCCTAGGCAAAAATTTCTGGGGGGGGGGGAAGTCTGGAGGTCCCCCCAGGTCTGGGGGGGCTCGGATTTCTGGGGGGAAGAAAAATTTTTATGAAAAATGTCTAAAAATAGCTATTTTTTGCTGCTGAGCTAAAAATTCACTATTTGTCAATCTTAAATTTAGCTTAAAATAGCTAAAAAATGCTTAAAAATGGTAAAAATCCGGCGAAGCCGGAAAAATTTTCAAAATTTGCCCCTAAAAACCCTATTTTTCCGGGCGCGTTTGGTAGGGGGGGGGGAAAGGCCCTTATCCGGGGGGGGCGATTCTGGGGGGGGGGGGGACCCAAGTCTGGGGGGGGGGGAGGGAAGTGGGGACCTCCCACTGAAAATGCCAGCTTTTGTATTTATCTAAATTTTTCCGACCCTTGAATCGCAAACAGGAAGGCTACCATGTATCTGCAGTTGACCTAAGCTTTTGTATAATTACTATCTAGCTTCTACATATATATATATATATATATATTCTGTTATTTTAGCTTGCAACCATAGGTGTACCAGGGCCTGGGTTTTCTCTAGCCCAAAAAAGTGGGGGGGGATCCCCCCCCACTTGTGGGGGGAAGACCACAAGTGGGGGGGGGGAATAAAATGGGCACAAAATGCTAAAAATGCGGTAAAAATTGCGTGTTTTCTACGTATACTGCTACATCTAAGCTAAAAAGTGCTCAAAAATCAAGATTTAGTACCAAAATAGACGATTTTTAACCAAAAGTCCGGCGAAGCCGAAATTTTTGAAAATTTTGACCAAAAATCCTAAAAATTTGGCATTTTCTGGGCACCTTATAGTGAGTGGGGGGGGAAGCCCAAAAAAGTGGGGGGGGGAACGAGTGGGGGGGGTCGAGTGGGGGGGGAACCCAAAAAGTGGGGGGGGTCCCCCCCCACCCCCCCACTAAAGAAAACCCAGAGGGCTACAGTTTGCGAGACCCCCTGTGAGACCCCCCACGAGAAGGCCAGACCTCCCACCCCCCCATATCCGACCTCGACTACCCCCCCCAAGCCGAGCTCAGACCCCCTCCCCGCCTAAAATGGGGTTCAAACAAGAGAAAAATGGCAGATTTTTGCAAATTTTTTTGCAAGTTTTCAAAAATTTTCTGATTTTGTGTCTAAAAAGGGCCATTTTTATCTGAAAAAATTGGGTAGTTTTTTAAAAATTTCCGATTTTTAGACAACCCAAGCCAGGGACTTTTTACTCCCTCCCCCAAGTAACCCAAACAGGTGGTATATACACCTATGCTTGCATGCAACAGTTTATAACTGGGTTAAAACAGCGAGATTTGTGGAGCACAGCAGTTCAGAAACTGAATCGGAAATGGAACCTTCATCGCTTTTTAATGAAGGAATAGGCCTTCCAGGTATTTTTTAGGGATTTTTTCGAGGGGGGGGGGGGGGCTTCCCGGTGGGCCCTCGAAGAAATTTTCGGGGGGGGGGGATTTTTTTGCAAAAATGAACCAAAAAATGGAGGAGGGGAGGGGCATAGGTGTAACGGAGATTTGGGGTGTGGAGGCCCCCCAACTTTTTCTGGGGGCCCCCTCTTTGGAGACCCCCCCAACCACGGGTGTACCTGGGGGGTGGGGGGAACCCCTCCCCCCAAATGGAAAAGTGCCGACCCCACCCTCGAAATTTTGGAGGCAGACCCCACCACCAAATGGCCAAATCCCTGGCCCCACCCACCCAAATTTGCAGACCCCACCCTCAAAATTTTGGGCATTCTGCCTCAAAATCAGTAAAAATTCGAAATTTTTGCAACAAATCCAAGTTTTTTCGAATAAATGAGCAAAAATAAAGAAATATTTATGATTTTTACTTGAAAATAGCGCTCTTTTAGCAAATTTGCGAATTTTTCTAAATTTTTGACCAAAAAATTTTTTACCCCCCCCCCCCAAAATCGATTGTGCCACACCCCACCCCACCTCAAACCGGCTGACCCCACCCACCCAATTTCGGGCTACCCCCTCCCTCATTGGTTTTGTTAGTGAGGGGGGGGTGGGGGGGGGACCCCTCCCCCCAAATGGATGGGTTGCCGACCCCCCACCTAAAAATTTTTTCCTACCCCTCCCCCT
Organism: Trissonchulus latispiculum; assembly: GCA_030248195.1. Classification (NCBI taxonomy): domain Eukaryota; kingdom Metazoa; phylum Nematoda; class Enoplea; order Enoplida; family Ironidae; genus Trissonchulus; species Trissonchulus latispiculum. The sequence continues at coordinate 5,891 of JASAND010001994.1, read as the reverse complement.
AAATCGATTTTTTCAGACCCCTCCCCCCTAAAAATTTTCAAAGCCCTACCTAAAGTTTTAAAAATTTTTTTAAAATTTTTCGCTAAAAATTCGAATCTTTCCAAAAAATTCCAAAAATTAGTGAAAAATTGCTAGAATTCGCTTAAGGTGCTGGTATCGTTTTGTGCAGCACTTTTGTGCGCATTTTTTTGAAACGCTATAACTTTCGCAATTTTGTGAGTTAGAAAGAGCTTTATACATAATTTTAAAGCTTATAATCTGCAGATTCTCATGAGGTTACGAAACTAGTAAAAATCCGCAAAACAGCGAAAATTTTCTGACATACTGACATCTGACAGGGTGAATATAGACCAAAAATTTTTGAACATCGATTTCTCGAAACTGAGGAATCGGCCAAAATTTTTTCTTGTGCTGTCCTATAAAGGACATGTGGGCCGAGGGACATTTTTTTGGATTTGGCTCAGCAGGTCTTAACGGTCAAGAAAATCTATTAAATGTGCGTTGACACGAAATTTTGCAACTTTGCATTGAGTTTTCTCGCAGCTGAAGACGTTTTAGCTCAAACCAAGAAAAATGTCCCTCCGCAATAGTGCGAATTTTCATTCTGCCAAAAATCACGCGAATCCATTGGGTAGTTTTTGAGAAATCGATGTTCAAAACAAAATAATCGCAGTTTTGCCAAAATGGTTTTTCGGCCAAATCTCTAGCTTAGAGCAACAAACTCCGGCTAATAGGCATTATGTGCAATGAGACTGTGTATCGATCGACTATAAATAAACCAAAATTGTCCGTACGATTTGGCAGTAATTTTGAAAAAACTGATTTTCTCGAAAACGGCCATTTTTGTACCCCAAAAATCGTTTTTTGCTTATACTGCCTTAACCAATAGAAATAGCTCAAAAGTTGTAAAAGCAAAAATGTTCATTTTTGTGCCCTCTTTCCAGCCATACCAACCAATCTGGTATCTCGACTATGTGCTGAGAGAATAATGGCAAAAACCAAAAATTTCTTATCTTTGCACCTAAAAATGTGGGACTGGTCCCAGAATGTTAAAGAGCACCGAAATGGTATATTTGGAAAGTTTCATCCACTTTCATAAAGAATTAAAGCCTATAGGGTCAAATTTACACAAAACGATACCAGCACCTTAAGCCGGGTTCACACTGAAGTCTTAAGTCGCAAGTCTTAAGTCTTTAGGGCTTAAAACTTGGGAAATTGGTTCACACTGAGTCTTAAGTCGTAAGGTCGTAAGTCTTAGGCTGCTAAAGAGTTAAGACTTAAGGGGGGGGGGGTCGCGAATTTTCGACCATCACCGATTTTTCTCATTTTCACATATTTTGTAGTCCCCATGGGTCCCCAAAACAAGACAGTTGCGTTTGTTGCAAAACTTTCCCTATCATTCACAATAGTCCTCCAAAGGTGACCCCGACATGTGTTAAACATAGGAAAATGAAAAAGTTAGGAGAATTTCGCGCTAACCAAAAGTTTGAGCGCTGTGCAAGAGTAAACGAGCTATAGCTGGGCAAAATGTTAATCTGGACTAGGTAGCGTGTTAATATCTATATGAGGTATTTTTGTGTTAGCTCAGCGATTTTCTAAAAATTTTCAAAGTTGGGCGAAGCCGGTTTTTGCACAAATTTGACTTACAAAAACGTCACCAAAGAAATGTTTCGTCGTGGCCTGAACTAACCGTTTACTGCACAGATTTCGCGTATAGATATTAACACAGTACACAAATAGAGGTTCAATTTCCATACGCAAAATCCATGCTGCTACTTGTGGATAGTTCATACTTTTGGTTAGCGCGTTGGCGTTTTGCCTCAAAATACATCATTTTCTCAATTTTTTTGGATATAATGGTCCATAAGTCGGGTGAAAGCCGAGCTATTCCAACCAAATTCGGTGTGCCAGTTTGCACATATGAAAGGAAGATTTGCGCTAAATTTAACTGCAATTGCTGGTGTTTAACTGTGGATGCATGCCTTAGTCCGATGACGGAGGCCTAGAGTCAAAAAATCGCAAATTTTCAAATTTTTCAAATACAGCCAAATTTTATATCAAATTGAAGCTCTCGATGTCCTGAACATTTTATCTTCTTGCACCAAGTCTCTATAAAGCACTATGAGAAAGTTAAGCCGCATTAAAGTTTGAAGTAAATAACAGTCGGAAGGAGCTTGATCAAATGGTTCAAACGCCGTTTCTCGCTCGTTGCTTGACGTATCATTGTCATTTGCACAGCAATAAATAGCGCAAGATAGAGGCTTCAATTTGATGTATTGACCATACCGTAGTCTTTTGTCATCCTATGTGTACACGCCTTCGAAGCCCTTAGCGAGGCATAGTGGCGTAAATACTAAATTGTAGGAATTTGAACTGCAATATCTCTTAACTGGATTGACCCTGGACTCTAAAAATGTGTCTTGTTTTTGGACACATATGGGGGTATATTACACCCGAAAATGAGCGAAATCGGTGACTATAAAATTTGGTACCCGGCGACCCCCCCCCTTAAGACTCGCTTGATTCACACTGCAGTCTTTAGTCTTTAGTCTTAAGGTTTTTAGCTTGCTTAAGACCTTAAGACTGGACATGAAATAAATTTATCTCTTAAGACTAAAGACTTACGACTAAAGACTAAAGACGTCAATGTGAATCAAATCTAGTAAAGACTAAAGACATAAGACTTAAAACTAACGACTTAAAACTAAAGACTTAAGACTCCAGTGTGAACCCGGCTTTAATTAAGCTAAAAAATCGTTAAAAATTGCTGTAAATTGAAAAAATTTTCAATTTTTTAACGAAAAACCGATTTTTCGCTGACCCCCCCTCGAAAATTTTTCTTACCCCACCCCCCAAAATCGACTTTTCGCGACCCTCCCTCCCCCTTTTTCGCCAAACCCCCCTCCCTACTTTGTTCTGAACCCCCACCCCCACTTTTTTCGCCAGCCACACCTATGTCTCCCTGGCTCCCTCCCCCAACGTTTTCTCAAGGTCCACCTATGCCCCCACAACCCCCCCCCCCAGGACTCCCCCCCAAACCCTCCTCTAAAAAAATTTTTCTATTTTTATGCCAAAAATCGCATTTTCAGCTGTTTCTAATACCAAACAACATTCAACCATAAAGTATATAATTGTATCATTAGACAGTGGTTTTAAACTCGCAAACTTGTTTGCCAACATGTTTCCAAGTCAAAAATAAGGTCAACATTGAGTCAGAAAGCCCATAAAAAACGTGTATTTCTCGCAATAATGAACAGTTTAAGCCAAAATTTTGGACAGTTTTGAAAAATTTTGCAAAATTTACACTAAAAATGGCCAATTTGTGGCCATTTTTCGCGCCGTCGGCGCTACTACGCAGGAAAATCTTTTTCGGAAAAAATGGGAAAAAAATCAGACCTCATTTTTCCGATTTTTTCGGTAATTATTTCGATTTTTTGTGCAACTTTTCCGATTTTTTTCCGATTTTTTACCCAATTTTTTCCGATTTTATCCAGAGATTTTTCCGATTTTTGTGCAACTTTTCCATTATTCCGATTTTTTTCCGATATTTTTCCTACCGTTTTTTCCGGGGTTTTTTCCGAAATTATTCCGATTTTTTCCAAGTTAGAAAATATCGGAAAAAATCGGGAAAAAACCCGGATAATTTATTCCGATATTTTCCCGTTTTTTCAGACATCCGGAAAAAATCGGAAAAATATCGGGATAAAAATTTTAGTTAAAACTATTATTCCGGTTTTTTTTCCGATTTTTTTCCAGAAAAAGTTTTCCTGTGCTACCCCCCCAATAGTTTCAGCAGGAGGGAGGGCTGGGGGGTACGCCCCCAAAATTTTCGACCCCCTTTGCCCCCCCAAAAATTTTCGACATCCCCTCCACCAACTTTCGGCTACCTCCACGGTCCTTTTTGGAGCCAAAAAGTTAGCTAAATTTTGCCCAAAAATGGTATATAATTTTTTGAAAATTTTTTCTCAAATTTTGACTTAAAATCGCTTTAAAACCGCGCATAAGCGCCTAAAACTGTCAAAACAAGCCTTGTTTTCACGGAAAAAGCGTTAAAATACAGAAAATTTTTAGGCCATTTTAGGCCAAAAATTTTTAGGCCATTTTTTGGATTTTTTGAGGTCCCAATTTTGGAGGGGGGGGGTTCGTGGGGGGACCCCCATTACATTTCACTGGTCGGCCACCAAATTTCCATAGCTTACTCCTCCCCCAACCAAAATTTCCGGAGAAACTATGCCTGCCCGCCCCCCCCCCCCCAGTTGGGGGGGGGGGGGACGTCCCCCCAAAGTTTTGGAGGAGGGTTGAAAAAAGGCTTGGGGGCATAGTTTCCCTAGGAGGGGTTGGGGGGGGTATCCCCCCCAAAATTTTCGACCAACTTTACCCCCTCCCAGATTTTTTGACTATCCCTCCCCCCACTTTTGGTTACCCCCCCCCCCAGCACTTTTTGGGGCCAAAAAGTTAGCTAAATTTTGCCAAAAAATGGTAATTTTTTGAAAATTGTTTTCAGATTTTGGCTTAAAATTGGTTTAAAACGGTGTAAAAACGCCTAAAACGATAAAAACAAGTCTTGTTTTGACAAAAAAACGTTAAAATACAGAAACTCTTGCGTTTTTAGGCCATTTTGTGAATTTTCTGAGGTCCGAATTGGGGGGGGGGTGGGGTTCGGGGGGTACTCCCCATCACATTTCGGGGGGTCGACCACCAAATTTTCGAAGTTTGCCCCCCCCCCCAACCAAAATTTCCTGGGAAACTATGGCGGGTAACCCCCCCCCCCCCCATAGGTGTGTTTGGGGGGGGGAGGGGGGGACCCCCCCCCCCAAAGGGAGGGGTCGCCGCCCCTCCCCCATAAAAAATTTTTCCTACCCCTCCCCCCAAATCGGCCTTCGGCCGCCCCCCCCCCCTAAAAATTTTCAACCCCCTACAAAATGTTTGCAAATTTTTAGCCAAAAATTCGAAAATTTTCAAAAAATAGCGAAAAACTGCAAAAATTGGCTTAATACCTTAAAAATCGCTAAAAATAGCTGAAATCGAGAAAAATTTTCAGTTTTTTCACGAAAAACCAATTTTTCACCGCCCCTCCCTCGAAAACTTTTCTTACCCCTCCCCCCAAATCGACTTTTTTCTTTTTTTTCGACCCCCCCCCCCTTTTTTGTCAAACCCCCCACCCTACTTTTTAACAAACCCCCACCCCCACTTTTTCCCCCACCCACAACTATGCCCCAAAGTTTACACCTATGGGGAGGGGTAAGAAAAATTTTCTAGGGGGGTGGCGAAATTCGTTAAAAAACTGAAACATTTTCTCAATTTTAAGCTATATTTAGCGATTTTTAAGGTAATTAAGCGAATGTTAGCAATTTTTCGCTAATTTTTTGACAATTTTTGAATTTTTGGCTAAAAATTTGCAATTCTGGTAGGGGATTGAAAGTTTTTCGGGAGGGTCTGCCGCAGGCCAATTGGGGGGGGGGGGGAGAAAAAATTTTTAGGGGGAGGGTCGGCGGCAAGGGGGGGCCCGACCCAAAACCTGCTGACCCTGGGAAATCCAAAATTTTTGCCAAATTCTAGTAAATTTTACCTTCATTTTCCAAAAATTTTCTCACATTTTAGCTAAAATTTTGCGATTTTTTGCAAAAATTTGCTGTTTTAAAAAATTTCTTAAAAACACTGAAATTATGCATATAAACAGCTGAAAAAATTTTCAAGGGGGGCCCGACACCCCAAAGGGAGGGGACCAAATCGCAAAGGGGGGGCCCGGGGCCCCCGGGCCATCATAAAATTTCCCAATTCTGTCTACAAATCTTTAAAAGTTTTGTGAAAGGCATTTAAGTTTTCTACCATTTTGGACAAACTTTTGATATTTCCTATTCTCAGCAATACGTAACTGAACGAAGTACAAT
>JASAND010001993.1:0-20094 GCA_030248195.1 Trissonchulus latispiculum | reverse complement strand
AGTTACGTATTGCTCTAAAAAATCGTCCCTGGGTATATTTGTGCCAGAACACATTTGTTCAGTGAACAGCCCTCCAACTTGCATGGTGAATGCTCCACAATCTTTGAAAAAAATTGGTCATGTTTTTGCAAAAACTACGTTTTTTATTCTAGCTATCTACAGGATAGCAGTAGGATAGACGATCATGCGTCAGGATAATTTGTCCCTGTGAGACCTTCAGATCGACGCCTTTAGTTTTGATTTTACGGCTTGCGTAGTTCAAGAAACGTTGGATAATTTGATTTCTGCAAAAAATGACAAGTTTTCGACGCCAAAAACAAGAAAATAAAAAAAAACTCACGGTAGAGAAAAAGAAAAAAGCTAGAAACTTACTTTAAAAAGACAAAAATGTGAAGCTCAATGAGATCTTTGGAATTAATATAGTCATAAGTGGATAGCAGCTGCCAAACCTTCAGAAAATTGTGAAAAACCACTCTGACCGGAAATCTTGAATTTTTTGAATCGGGATTGCGCGGAAGGGGTAGAAAGCTAAACCAACTAATTTTCTGAAAGTTTCATCAAATTTCATCTTGATTTACCGCCCATACAAACACAATCACAGGAATTAGCACACACGCATTTACACGTGGCAAGTCGGGTAGGGGGAGGGGGGCCTGGCCTCTCCGTGGGAATACAGGGCAAACTGTAGCCTGGTACACCTATGACCATAAAGTAATTTTATCAATTGACAGTGGTTCGAAACTCGAAAACTTGATTGACAACTATTTGATCTAAAATAAGGTCAATATTGAGTCAAAAAGTCCATAATACAGATACAAACGTGTATATCTCGGGGCTTTCTTACTGGGGGCGCCCCCCCCCCCCCACTCGACCCCTTCCCCCCCCTACTCGGCCCCACCCCACTTTATTGGGCTTCCCCCACTCACCTTGAGGTGTCCAGAAAATGCCAAATTTTAAGGATTTTTGATCAACATTTTCAAAAAATTTTTCGGCTTTGCCGGAATTTTTTTGTCAAAAATCGTCTATTTTGGTACTCAAACTCGATTTTTGAACACTTTTTAGCTTAGTTATAGCAGTATATATATACAAGTAACAAAAATGCTCCGCACAAAAGGGGATAATATGTGTGTTGGGCCTATGTCTATCCTTTATATTCCGGTTGAGAAAGGCATAAATCCGACACCGCAAAAGTTGCTCAGCTCACTTAGGGCTTTCATTTGGTACCAAACTTTACCACTTTGGAAAAATTTTATTTTTGACCGAAAATCGCCTAAGTCCCCACCCCACCTCACCACAGCACTCTACAGCCACTTTGAGCATGCAGTTCTATGACAAAAGTTGCTCAGCTCGCTTAGGGCTTTCATTTGGTACCAAATTTGACCACTTTTGAAAACTTTCATTTTTGACCGAAAATCGCCTAAGTCCCCACCCACCTCACCACAGCACTCTACAGCCACTTTGAGCATGCAGTTCTATGACAAAAGTTGCTCAGCTCACTGGGGCTTTCATTTGGTACCAAATTTGACCACTTTTGAAAACTTTCATTTTTGACCGAAAATCGCCTAAGTCCCCACCCCACCCCACCACAGCACTCTACAGCCACTTTGAGCATGCGGTTCTATGACAAAAGTTGCTCAGCTCGCTTAGGGCTTTCATTTGGTACCAAATTTGACCACTTTTGAAAAATTTTATTTTCGACCACTTGACCCCCCACCCGACTGCCCCTTCAAACGGCAAAGTGGAACCAGCCCAGCAAAATAGGTACGTCGGACGGCAAAACGGATACCGGGAATGAGCTGGGCACACCAGAAAACCCCTATAGACAAAGTTTTGAGAGGCCAGGTAGAGCCTACTATGGACCTCCAGGAAGCGGTTTCCGACTTGACCCTCCCGACGGCAAAGTGGAACCAGCCCAGCAAGATGGGCGGGTCTGACGGTAAAACTGACTGCGGGAATCGATTCTCCGTGCCAGAAAACCATTGTATGGAAGATTTGAGCGTTCAAAGTTAAATAGATAGCGAGAAATTTCGATTTTTCATTTTTCGAATTTTCGCCATTTTTGACGGACCACTGTGGTCGCTAGGGAAGTGATAGTGAAACGTAACCTGGACCGTTAGTTAGTTCAATTTATTTAATTTCTAAATATAAAAAGAAATCAGCTCTAGCTCATAAAATTCGACCTAAACGATGACCACAAATATGGTCACTTTTCGCTCTGAGCCGACTTTGTGTGCGCAGCTGCGGCACAAAAAGATTGCGATTCTTAAATTCTTTAGAGGGACTACTAGACCCCATAGCCCTTTAGGTTGGCCCACCGCTGCAGATCACGTGAAAGCGGCGAACATTATGTATCTACAATAAATCATCAAATAGGAGAAACCGGAAAAAAACATCGCCGCCATAACCGGTCCGGTTCGCAACTTTTTAACGGTAAGTGATACGGGGCTGAAACTTCACAGACTTACTAAACTCGATGTGCTCTACAATTTGCGCATGAAATCTGCGCAGGATTTTGCGCAGCTTCTGCGCAGCTTATTTTACACTGTCTCCAGCCACTTTTCACACATATTATAGGGGTCGCTGCCGCGACCCCTATGATATGTAGGAAACAGGCTATTTTTACTGCATTTTTAGCGATTTTAGACCACTTTGGATTCCCCCCCCACACTTTTGGGTCCCCCCCCCACTAGTGGGGGGGCTCCCCCCACTCTCCCCAGCCCCACTTTTTTTCGCCTAGAAAAAGCCCAGTATATTTCTCGAAATACTTTGTTCAGTAACAGCTACTTGTACGGAATTACTTTATGGTCTCGACTGGGCTTATTCTAGGGATTTTTTCTTGGGGGGGCCCCCCCCAAAGGTCCGAGGGGCAAGGAATTTTTGGGGGGGGGGGCGAAAATTTTTCAGAAAATATGCTAAAAATAGCGCTATTTTTCTGGCATATACTATAAAGGTTGATTTTCATAGCAAAAATAAGCAGATTTAGTGTTGAAAAGGGCAAAAATTGAGTAAAAATCTCCGGCCAAGCCGGAAAATTTTTGAAAATTTGGGCTTCTGAGCGATTTTTTCAGGGCAAAAGTTGGTACCAAAAGGGGCACCCACTTTTTTGGGGGGGGCGATTTTTGGGGGGGGACGATTTTTTTGGGGGGGGGTGTTTATGGGGGGGCCCCCACCCCCCCACTAGAATAAGCCCAGCTCGACTCACAAGTAATAGTCATTAGCCTTCTCATACTTCTCAATGTATATATTATACTCACGTCATTGCGATTGAGTACGTATCTGGGCACTTCACGCGAATAGGGTAGGGTGGATGGCGAGAAGCGCCTATTCTACCCCAGACGCTGGTTACAATCATTTTAGGCGCTGACTAGATTCCCTATTCTGCACCAAAGAGCTGGTTTCAATCATTTTAGGCGCTGGCTAGATTCCCTATTCTGCAGCAAAGAGCTGGTTTCAATCATTTTAGGCGCTGGCTAGATGCCCTATTCTGCACCAAAGAGTTGGTTTCAATCATTTTAGGCGCTACTTGATTCCCTATTCTGCACCAAAGAGCTGGTTAATCATTTTAGGCGCTGGCTAGATTCCCGATTCTGCAGCAAAGAGCTGGTTTCAATCATTTTAGGCGCTGGCTAGTCCCCCTATTCTGCACCAAAAAGCTGGTTTCAATCATTTTAGGCGCTGGCTAGAGTCCATATTCTGCTGTCCATATTCTAGAGTCCACATTAATCCTGGGCTTTTTCTAGGCGAAAAAAGTGGGGGTGGGGAGAGTGAGCCCCCCTCCCCACTAGTGGGGGGGGACCGAAAAGTGGAGCTCTAAAGTGGTCTAAAATCGCTAAAAATGCAGTAAAAATAGCCAGTTGGCTACATATACTGTTATTACTATGCTTAAAAGTGCTCAAAAACTGAGTTTCAGTACCAAAATAGACGATTTTTGAAATTTCGGACAATTTTTGAAACTTTTGACCAAAAATCCTTAAAATTTGGCATTTTCTGGGCACCTTATAGTGAGTGGGGAGGGGGGAAGCCCAAAACAGTGGCGGTGGGGCCGAGTGGGGGGAAACCCAAAAAGTGGGGGGCCCCCAGTAAAAAAGCCCAGTAATCTGCACGAAACTATTGGCATTTTTCCGCTTTAGCAGCATTTCCCTATTCTCCCCTTTAGCAATGACCGCTGGGCATTTTTGTTACTAGTCCATTTTTCGAATTTTCGCCATTTTTGACCGGCCACTGTGGTCGCTAGGGAAGTGATAGAGAAACGAAACCTGGACAGTTAGCTCCAACGTTCAACCTGAGCGACGATCACAAAAATTGTCACTTTTCGCTCTGAGCCGACTTTGTGGCGCAGCTGCGGCGCAAAAAAAGTTGTGATTCTTAAATTCTTTAGAGGGCACTACTAGACCCCATAGCCCTTTAGGTTGGCCCACCGCTGCAGATCACGTGAAAGCGGCGAACATTATGTACAATACAACCATCAAATAGGAGAAACCGGAAAAAACATCGCTGCCATAACCGGTCCGGGGCGCAACTTTTTAACGGTAAGTGATACGGGGCTGAAACTTCACAGATATACTAAACTCGATGTGCTCTACAATTTGCCATGAATAAGTGATATATACGGGGCTGAAACCACTGCTAATGCTAAACTTGCCGCATGGTTGCATAATATTTGACATTAGAAACAACTGAAAAAGCGAGGGTCTGGCCTTCTCGTGGTCTCGTGAGTCGTGAGGGTGTAATAGGCGGCAAACTGTAGCCTGGTAAACCTGTGGGGAGGAAGGAGTCATAGTATTAGCCAAAATTTTGATATCTTGGGGGTATATATAAATTTTGAAAATATTTTCTGTCCAGATTTCTACCGTGCGCTCCCCCTGTAATATGGTTCTGGGTTTTCTCTAGGCCAAAAAAGTGGGGGGAGCCCCCCCCCCCCCCACTAGTGGGGGGGAAAGACCAAAAGAAGGTGGGAAATAAAATGGGCTAAAAATGCCAAAAATGCAGTAAAATAGCCTGTTTTCTACATCGCTATAACTATGCTTAAAAGTGGCTCAAAAATCAAGTTTGAGTACCAAAATAGACCATTTTTGGCCAAAAAACTCCGGCGAAGCCGGAAAATTTTTGAAAATTTTGACCAAAAATACTTAAAATTTGGCATTTTCTGGGCACCCTATAGTGAGTGGAGGGGAGGGGGGAGCCCAAAAGAGTGGGGGGAAGGGGTCGAGTGGGGGGGCCCGAAAAGTGGGGGGCGCGAACCACCCCCCCCCCCAGTAAAGGAAACCCAGTGGTTGTAAAGGCTCAGCGCGTCCCTTAGGGCAAACTTTTACTGTCAGTGAACGAAACTTACATGGCACGAGTTTTAATGCTCTGCCGCACATGTATACGAAAAATTTTGGACTTACCTGTAGCTAGTTATCTGCAGATTTGCTAAGAACCTTCAAAATGGAGGAGGACAAGATTGTTTGTTTTGTCACAACAAAAAAGTTGGCCAAGTTAACCCCGCCCACTCTTTCAAAATCCCTGGATACGTCCCTGGGGGCTTTGTGGGCCCCAATGTTTTTTAGACCATGGCCTAAAGAATTTTGGCCGTTGAGCCTATAGTATGTTACGCCCGGACCCTTGCGGTGCCCTGGCCAGGGTCGGACGGGAGAGACCGGGCGTAAAATGGCTAAAAATTTAAATTTTCGAAAGTGGTTAAGTTTGGTATTAAATGAAAGCCCTTGATGAGGTGAACAATTCTTGTCATTGGAGGGCCCCTCTAAAATGTTCATAGCGGCCTGTGGCGCCCTGGCCAGGATTCCGGACCTGGGTAGGGGGTCTGAAATAGATTTTTCAAAAGTCGTATAGCCATGGGGGGAAAACCCACATTTTCGGATTTGGGCTGGAACTTTTCTATTATATATAAGGGCTATCTGAGAACTTTATATACCATCGTACTTGGCGTACTTAGAACTTTCTTTTAAGCCTATTTGCACTTCTCTAGGCTGTACCGTTAGAGCGGTATAATGCAAAAAGTAGTGGGGGGAAAACAAACCCACCCCTCACAGGTCTTAAAAATTGTCCTAGACAAATTCTTACACTTCCGGTGTAAAATTCAACCCTGTTTAAGTTAGTATCAATCAAAAAACACAGTCTAAGTAGCTTTTTTGAGATCTCATGTGCCGTTGAAAATGCAGCATCAACTGACCAGGTTTCGTAAAGTTTAACGCAGAAACACAGGGCAATTTTTGAAAAATGCTAAAAATGATGTAATTTGATAAAACTTATGATTCTATCGTGTAGAGAATGGTTTTTTTACGTAGAATTGGCTGTTAAAAGCCACAATTGTATATATATACCTGTATTGGATCCTCCAGCAGCGAAATGACACTTTTAAGGTTTTTAGCCCCTAGCTAGCCGAGTAAGCAATATTGTCCGAATCTGACCGCATAGAATGACGCAGTGTGCTCGATAGTACCGTGCTATGGTCTCTAATTGTTTCCGTTCTGAGTTGTTAAAAAATTTTTCAAAAAAATTGGGTGGGTTTTTTTCCGCAAAGTGGGTTTTCCCCGCCACGTTTAGCAATGTGCCAGACTAACGGTACAGCGGATCGGACTAATTTTGGCAGTGTGCAAAGAGGAAGAGTTGCTATCATTGCAGATATCTGCAAAACTTTTCTGGGTTCAACCCAGTCAAAAGTTACATCGGTCCAAACTTTTGGTAAATTTTTGGATGGTTGAACCAAAAAGTAGTTGTCATTTTCAAAATGTCATAAAATGAGCAGGAGTGAACCAAATGACTTGATCTTTGCTTACAGGTTAGAGTTAGGTTAGGTTAGAAAGAATCGCGCTTCCTGCTGCTATGTTTTGGAGCTCATAGCTCCAACCCATGACCCAGGAGGCGGGTGGGTTTTTCCCCCCAAAATGGGGATGGGGTTTTTTTCACCCCGTGGCTATATAGTCAACGGGAAAACTCACTTTTTCTTTTTGGACCAGAACTTTTGACTAGTTTGGGCTAGCACGACTTTGATATAAACTATATTTAATTCGCCCTAGGCTTTCGAATGAGGCTGTAGTTTGTCTCTCTAGGCCCTGTTGTTATGGGGAAATTAAAGTTTTTCGTGTGGGGAAAAACCCACCCAGATTTTCTGCTGGAAGCGTACCAGAACAATTTTGACGGTGCCATTCGAAAGAGCGGGTTGTTTGCATTTTTTGAAAGTTTTTGCTTAAGTTTTGCTGAGAACCTTAAAACTGAAATGGGACAAGAATTAAAGTGCTCCAATGGAGCATGAAAAATGCAATATGGGTGACATTGGGTTTGAAGCGGACAGAGGACTAGGTTTTAAAACGTTAATACGGGAGGGACAGGTTGTAAATGCCAAGAGGACTAGGTTTAAAGCGCGCTAATACTGGGTTTTCTTTAGTGGGGGGGGGGGTGGGGGGGGACCCCCACTTTTTGGGTTACCCCCCCACACGACCTCTTCCCCCCACTCGTTCCCCCCCCACTTTTTTGGGCTTCCCCCCCCCACTCACTATAACGTGCCCAGAAAATGCCAAATTTTTAGGATTTTTGGTCAAAATTTTCAAAAATTTTCCGGCTTCGCCGGAATTTTATGGTTAAAAATCGTCTATTTTGGTACTAAATCTTGATTTTTGGGCACTTTTTAGCTTAGATGTAGCAGTATACGTAGAAAACACGCAATTTTTACCGCATTTTTAGCATTTTTAGCCCATTTTCTTTCCCCCCCCCACTTTTGGTCTTTCCCCCCCCCTCACGGGGGGGGGATCCCCCCCCTTTCCCCCCCCCCCACTTTTTTTGGGCTAGAGAAAACCCAGTAATACGGACCAGCTTCGCTGAACAACCCATATTCGCGGGTACGCACGCTCCGTTCCACATTTGACCTTTATTGTCTTATGTTCTAAATTCGTCAGCTTTCCAGGTGAGCTTGCTATTTTGAAATGTTAGGCTTTACTTCAAGCGTTTTATTCTGAGCTGCCAGCGCAGAGTTTGTGACACCAATTTTTACTGTATAATTATGTTGTATTAAGTGTTGCATTATTTGCATTAATTAAATTAATTAACTTAAGTTGCATATTATGTATATAATTATTAAGTATATATTAATTGTTGATTAATTAATTAATTAATTGCAGACACAGAGCTATGCTCACAAATTGGTAAACTGTTACTGAAGAACTGCCGCCGGCATCAGTCCGGGCAGTTTCCGCAAATATGGGTTGTTCAGCGAAGCTGGTCCGTATTGGTGCGCTTTTAACCTAGTCCTTTTGGCATTTACAACCTGCCCCTCCCATATTAACGTTTTAAAACCTAGTCCTCTGTCCGCTTAAAACCCAATGTCACCCAATTGCATTTTTCATGCTCCGTCGGAGCATTTTTATTCTTGTATATATATTTCGTTTCTTCAAATCGTTTTACGACAGTTTATTCACTTTATTTATTAACGCTGCATGAAAAAGCGCTACAGCGGAAAAATGCTTGAAACTAGTGGGGAAAATGCCCTAAAAGGGCATGCATGGGCTAGAATAGGGAACGAAAGGAAGGCGGAAAATGCCAATAGACTTGACAATCGGCGCAGAAATTTATAGAAACTCTAGATTCAGTGCCGAATAAAGAATACAGTCGACGCAGAAAATGATACAAACTAAATTCAGCGCCGAATAGAGAATGCGGTCCGGTAGCGTTTAACAGGCAATTGCTCCATCCATCCTATTTGCGTGAATTGCTATTATGTGGATCCGAACGGTTGATTTCTCTGTCAATTTTATCTTCAATAACGAACGGTTATTAACTGTTACTGGTTTATTAGTTTTGCACCTTCGTTTGTTGTGTACTCATGAGTGTAGCTTATTTACTGACTGCGCGTTTTAATGTTTTGTTGTGACAGTTGTGCCAGCCAACATTGAGCTGGGTTTTGTTTTCGGAGCGGAGGTTTATTGGCTTTTCCAACATTTTCTACGATGAACTGTACTTCATGCATTTTGTGGAGATTTTGCAGAAAAGCGGTTCTGTTCTAGGACAAAGTTAGTTAGCTACAGCACATTTTGTTCACTTGATGACAACGATTGTTAATAATTTCACGAATCACCATTAACCACGAAGTTAAACTGCAAATCAGATTTTGCTTTCATGTACGTAAATGGATATGGGTATATTGCCATCATTTCAAACAAAGTACCATGTTCTCGGGCAGTGCGGAGGAGTTCACGCGAATACGTAGGGTGGACGGAGGAATTGCATGTTCCACGCTACCTGACCGCATTCCCTATTCGGCACTGAATCTAGTTCCTATAATTTTCTGCGCCGACTGTCAAATCTGGCATTTTTCTGCCTTCCCTTCGTTCCATATTCTAGCCCATGCATGGCCGCTTATGGCATTTTTCCCACTAGTACGTCTGGGTTTACTTTACTGGGGGGCGGGGGGGCGCCCCCCACTTTTTGGGTGCCCCCACTCGAGCACCTCCCCCCACTCGGCCCCACCCCCACTTTTTTGGGCTTCCCCCTCCACTCACCCTAAGGTGCCCAGAAATTACCAAATTTTAAGGATTTTTGGTCAAAATTGTCAAAATTTTTCCGGCTTAGCCGGAAATTTTTGATCAAAAATCGCCTTTTTTGGTGCTAAAACTTGATTTTTGAGCACTTTTAAGCATAGTTATAGCAGTGTATGTGGAAAACAGGCTGTTTATACTGCATTTTTAGCATTTTTGGCCCATTTTATTCCCCCCCCACTTTTCGACCTCCCCCCCACTAGTGGGGGGGCGTCCCCCCACTCTCCCCCCACTTATTTTTGCCTAAAATAAACCCAGTACATATATATATATACTTAGCTAATTTTGGCTAGCTGGCTACTTAGCTAATTAATAGCCATTTTCCCTTCCTAGTTCGGGCAAAGCCTCCCACTTTCTGGCTTATCCCTTGGCATGTTTATGGGGGAAGGCCTCATGGGGGGCCCCCATTGGAGGGGGGCTCACCCAAAATGGGGGGGGGCATTTTTTTTAACAAATTTTTGTAGGTTTTTGCGTAAAAACTAAAACAATGGCTAAAGAATGACTAATTTTAAGTTGTTTTTAGGCTAAAATAGTGAAAATTTAGATAAAAATCCGGCGAAGCCGGCAAATGTTTTAAAATTTAGGGTAAAAATAGTAAAATTTGGTAATTTTTGGGGTTGGTGGGAGGCTAGGTTTTTTTTGGTCAAAAATAGCGTCGTTTGCAGAAATGAACAATAGTTTTGACGACGCCAAAATAAAAATGACGACAGAATGACCAAGCCTAAATGTGGAAGTAGCACTCAAATTTAACAAGAATGCAAAGTTTCTTTTACGTTTTAACAGTGATTTTTTTAAAAAATTATCGAATTTTGGGGGCTGCCGCCCCCAAACCCCCGCTCTATATATTGTCTTAGTGATGTTAAGCTTCGACGATGTTTGAACAGTCAATCAGTAGGTATATATATCTATTATATATATACAAAGTCGCAGGCTACAAGTCTTTATGCTGCATACTAGAGATGAGATCAGGGCCGACTTTTTCGGCCCGGCCCGGCCCGGCCCTGTTCAAATTTTAGGTCTGTCCGGCCCGGCCCGGCCCTGTGTCAAAAATTTCAGGCCCTGGCCCGGCCCGGCCCTGAGCGCCGTTTAGGTCTGCGCGGCCCGGCCCGGCCCTGAAAAGCCCTGATTTTTAAAAAATTTTCTATAAAGTTTGAGACACTTAGAATTTTGTGTTCTGCCGCGCTATCGTATTCTCGAGATTCAAAATCCATGTTCGCTTAAAAAACAGTGCATTACGAATATTTCAGCATCCTAAATTGCTAAGGAAGTTAATACATGTACTAAATTAGCCTAAGGTCGATTTACCAAAATAGTTAAATGTTTTGCATGTTTGAATGTTTGTTTGTTTGTTGTGTGAAATAGAATTTTAAACTTCAGTTACTCGAAAGCTGATGTATACACGGAGGCACTCTTTATCAAATAAAATTTCAAAAACTGTACACAAACTTTAACAATATTTGGTACATGCAGTCTCATTTGATACAAAGAAAGCAAGAAATTTTGAATTTAGGAAGGCAAAAACAAATATTAGAATTCGAAAGTGTATGTATGCAATAAATTAATGTGAAAAACGTCAGGGCTTGGCAGGGCCGAACAGGGCCGGGCCGGGCCGGGCTTTTTTCGATGGAAGCTGCGCGGCCCGGCCCGGCCCTTACTAATTTTTCCTCAGGCCCGGCCCGGCCCGGCCCTGACTGGAAACCAGGTCTGCGCGGCCCGGCCCGGCCCGTCGGGCCGGGCCGGGCCGGGCCGGGCTTTCTCGGCCCTGATCTCATCTCTACTGCATACTTCAATTGCATTTTTTGATGCAAGTTTCTCATACCAATTTCGCTGAATATTTTCTTTAAAAACTTTCTCTTCGGATTATCTCAGCTAGAGGAATGAGAGCTTATATATCTGTATGTACCAGGATAGGATGTTTAAGAACGTTTTGTTGCATATATAAATGTTATAACTACTAAGATGGATCTGGAGGGCAGCCCTGTCGTTGCGATTTGACGGTAAGTAAAAGCAGACAGGAAAAACAGAAAAAAGGCATGTCAACAGAATTTCGTGAGCACGTATATATACGTATATTTCCAATGTTTTTACCAGATTTTTGGATAGAAAAAGCTTAAAATGTCGTGCGAGTTTAGCAAAAAATTCTTATTTTTCCCTTCAAAAACTTTTCTTGTTTCTGCAAAATGAAAAGAATTAAAGATTTAAAGGACGATTTCATTTAAAAAGCAACAAATTTCTTCAACTTCTGGGGGGCTCCGCCCCCCAGACCCCCACATTACGTATATCGGGTTGTTCTCGTCATTGTTAATGCTCAAAGACCTGATACATACATAGACACAAGATATATATTTGTATTATATGAGTACGTAAGTTAGAATATATATTCGCGGGACAATGCGAAATGTGAAGCAACACACGCCAACAAGGTAAAAATTCAACCAAAATTACGAATATAGCCTAAAATCAAATCAAAACTGTATTTCTGCAAAACTTTATTTTTGACGTTGGACAAATAAAAATGACGCTCAGAAAATAAAAATGACGAAAATTTGATGAAATCCGATTTTGAAAAAAAAACGCTGGTGGGAGGTCGGAATTTATGGGGCTTTTCAATCATGGGGGGGGGAGGTCGCCGAATGGGGGGCGGGGGGGGCCCCCCCCCCCCCCCACTAGGGATAAGCCAGCCTTTCAAAACCCTAAAAATGTTAGAGTAGCAGGCTTATGTTAGGCTTTTATTTACAAACTCACCTCTCCCATACCTATGTATTTTACAGGTGGACTCTTGTTTCTCCCAGTGTACAACCAGCCTTTCAAGGACTCAAATTTATTTGACATGCGACGAAGGAACATTTTTGTGATCTTGTGACATTGATTTTATTTTTCAGATATCCCGAAACCGATACCTTCGTTACTTCCATCCCCAACATATATACGTATTATGAATCTACAGGATGTTCCCAAGGAAATCCTGGTCAAAATCTTCTCCTTCGTTCCTTTGCGAGAACGAATTTTATTGGAAGGATCATTTTGTAAGGATTTAAATCGAGTGATCCGTCAGTCTTATTCTGATGTGGATGAATTGACGATTGGATTGGAAGAGTCTTATTCTGGGCACGTCAAAATCGATCAACTCATCAGATGGGCTCGGGCGAGATTCCTGAATCTGTCAAAGCTTCATCTATCATCGCCAATCAGTTCTGATTCCATGGAATTGATCAGTCAATGGTTGCCTAATTTGCATACTCTCACTCTGACCTTCCCGTTACCGGTAAACGCCAGCCGCGTGCTGAGTCTCGACTTCTGTCTGAACTTTCTTACCAGTTTTCCCAAAGGTCTGGCCCGACTGCACTTGACTGACACTAGCGGTTCTGCCGTTGTATTTCCTGCCGGGTTTGTTGCCAGATTATGTGACAGTCTCAGTGCCTGTTGTCCGAATCTGAAATCCCTGGTTGTCGACATAGAGAGGGCCTCGTTCCTTGACAGCTACTCTGAGGTCTGGTCCGACCTGGCAAACTTGAACCTCGAGGCAGTGACCTGGTCAACCGGTTCGAAACATTATTGTCCTGGACTATCAGATTTGGACTTATGGACTAAACTGCCCAGTTGCCTGCGCGGTCTTAAGTTGAACAGTGTTGTAGTAAATGTTTCAGCTTTCCATGTCATGAACAATATGACCGACTGCAACTTGGAAGAACTGACAATTCTGAACGTATTTGCAACGGATCTACGCAGATCTCCGAATTTGAAGACCCTATTGCCGCAGCTAAAAGTCCTAAAAATTGTGTTTAACAGTTTCCGTGGTGGGATCCCCTGGGAAGAAATGGTCCTCGGTGGTCAACTGAGATCACTCTATGTTTATGCCAGATCTTTGCCTTTTCAGTGGAGCAGTCTGCAATCTGTGATCTACGCCAACCCTTATCTCACTGAAATCAGTCTCTGGAATGTGACGGTTGCCTTTCAGATCGATCTGCTTCTTGATCTGGCTTCTGCTCCGTCCCTGCGAAAGCTGTCTCTTGGCCGACTCCTCTGGACTGGCGGTGAGAATGACTTAGCCGCTGTTCGACGGAATGGAGTTGTTTCGCCGGTTGAAGATATGAAACTGTTGATCGCCGTCAAGGGTTTGCCGGACCAGTTAGCCTCAACGTTGTCCACGACTTTTCCCAATCTTAGGCGCTTGAGTCTGCAACTGGCTGAGTCTTTCGTTTCATCGAATTCTGAAAACTCGACTCCATCTCCGAATCCTGTTCTTAGATTGCCTTTGTTGGAATCCTGTGAGATCGGTAATGACGGAGACGTTATCATTGACTTTAACTGGGCTCTATCAACTGGACGTTCTTTGCAGAAGATAAGCTTTACCAGTTATTTGAATGAATTTTCAGCAAATGCAGGTGTTAGAAATAATTTCGAAAGAGCTTTTTGGGATCTCAGTTTCTTAAATCCGTGGCCGTTCCTGAATTCGCTGTCGATGGAGAGTTCGAGTTTGCGTCATCTGGAAATGCCGTTTCATCATGGAAATCTGTGTGATGTATCGAAATATATACCTCAATTTATTGAACTGCATGGTGACTGTTTAACCTCTCTTTCTTTAGAAATTTCCGAGCTTGTTGCGGATAATAAAAAAAGAGTTGCTGCCAAAGTTTTGACTGACAATTTGAAGTCTCTTAAACAGTTTAAAGTGACCGAATATTCGTCTGCAAATGGACCGCAGTTCACCCTTTATTTTGTCGGTTTTCGACGTTGCCAATTTTTACAGATGGTTCAAGATGAGAAAGGTTGTACCGGCGAATTTCTAGCTCAGGGTTCCTGTCTCTCCTATCAATTTTATTGCCATGATGGCCGTTATCTACGTCTATCTGAACCGTTGGAGAAGCAAGCACAAATGCAGGTCATGCGAGATCGGCCTGTATTTCGGAATTTGCCTGAACCACACGAAGGGTGCGACCCTTTTCCGGAGCAAACGATTCTTGTTACGGCTAACCAGCCCTTAGTGTTAGATGGTTCTCGATATCAGTTAATTGAGCTCACCGACATTGATAATCTTGACTTCGTTGTCAGCTGTTAATTGCGTTTAGGTGTCGTATATATCTATGTGCGTACGTATATATATGCTGGGCTTATTCCAGTGGGCCCCCCCAAAAACCCCCTTCCCTCCCAAAAGGTGGGTGCACCTTTTGGTACCAAGGTTTGCCCTAAAAAAATCGCTCAGGAGCCCAAATTTTCGAAACTTTTCAGTGTTCGCCGGAGATTTTTAATCGATTTTTTTTATTTAAGCACTAAATCCGCTTAGTTTTGGCGATTACTATAAAAATACCGCAATTTTCAGCATGTTTCCAGAAAAATTTTGAAAAATTTTAGCCGCCCCCCCCCCCAGAATGACTTCCTCCGCGAGGGCCCCCCAAAGAGCCCCCCAAGAAAAATTCCTTAGAATAAGCCCAGATAAGTGTGGATATGTATATATACTGTTTAGGGAAGGGTAGTCAAATTCTGCACTTTGCTGATTATTATGTGTTTTTTCACTTTTTGTCAATTTGCAATGATGCGCAATTCGGTAATGAAAGTTGTGAAACTCTCAGAATTAGTGAATTTTCCATAGATGTTTTATTTCCTCTCGAATCTATAGAATCCCATGAAAGCCTCCTTTCAGATAGAAATGTTAATTCACTGCTTTGCAACGAAATTATTTATTATATTTGCTGACAGTAAGTTTTAAAAAATTTGACCTGAAACTTGGGCATTTTCTGAAAACCCCTTTTAGTGAGTGGGGGAACTACAGAAAATCGAGAGGTTGCACCGAGTGAGAGAGGGGTAATCCGAATAAATGTCCTCCACAGTAAAGTACATCCATGATTACTGACATTTAGATTTTGCTGTCAGTAAAGCTAAAAGTCTGGCCACAAATGACGTGTCCTCGAAAACAGTGCACCTGCACTTGCACGAATGCATATAAGCAATTGCAGCCGAAATGGCCAATGTATATACAATGTATATATATATATAACAGTTAGCCACTGAGACGGGGGTTTGGGGAGCCCCCCAGAAGGAGCCAGAGTGCAGACTACGGTCAATTGTCTGAAGAAACTAATTTAGAGCACTCTTGAAATTGCAACTGTCGAATTTTTCGGCTGTCTATTTTGGTGCTTATTTTTGCTTTTGACTGCGTTCAATTTAGTGTTTTTGGTTAAATTTCATTTAAATTTAGTGCCACAGTTACAAACGCAAAATGCATCCTTACCATCACTATGCTTTGAAAATTTTCTTTTATCCCAGGGATTATGCCCACTCACCCCTGGATCGATAGGAACCTGCATTCGATACATATATACGTATAGATGTGCTTACTGATCATAATATTCGTATAAGTGTTAACAGAATTTTCAGGGATTCTTTCGAGGGGGTAGCTTTCCTGGCGAACGGAGAAATTTTCTGAGGGGCTGAGATTTTTTGCAGAAAGGAACCTAAAATTAGTATTGTCATTGTGGCATATTTAGCGTGGAGAAAGGCAAAAATTTTCAAAAATGTCTGAAGTTTAGGCTAACATTAGACATTTTCACGAAAACGTCTCCGGTAGAGCCCATCCAAAAATCCCGTAGGGCCATACCTATATAACTCCAGAGGGCGATTTTGAGGAGATGTACTTTACTTAATTTCAGGGGTGATCGGTCGACCCCCGCCCTCCCCTGTGTAACAAATGCCTTACTTTTTACGTGTATATATACGTGTGCCATTTTATTCTTGCCTTTTGTGGCGTTTATGTAGTCTTAATTATTGGTTCTAGGAATATGCTTTCTTCCTATCTCTGTTTTTCGCTTTATTTGTTTTCCATTTTCCATCTATCAGATTATTGGGGTATCAAGATTTGAACTTATATTAGACTGACTTTAGTTTAACTGTAAACCTGTGAATGATTGGTTTTTACTTTACTTTTTACTTATATATCTGGGCTTTTTTAGGCGAAAAAAAGTGGGGGGAGCCCCCCCCCCACTAGTGGGGGGGCGGGGGGATCCAAAGTTAGCTAAAATCGCTACAAATGCAGTAAAAATAGCCTGTTGTCTATATATGCTAACTATGCTAAAAAGTGCTCAAAAATCGAGTTTGAGTACCAAAATAGACGATTTTTGACAAAAAATTCCGGCGACGCCGGAAAATTTTTGAATATATTGACCAAAAATCCTTAAAATTTGGCATTTTCTGGGCACCTTATGGTGAGTGGGGGGGAAGGCCAAAAAAGTGGGGGTGGGGCCGGGTGAGGGGGGGGGAAGGGGTCGAGTGGGAGGGGGGAACCCAAAAAGTGCGGGGGCGCCCAACCACCCCCCCCCCCAGTAAAAAAAGCCCAGTATAATATGTAATTGCACCTAAACGCCTAGTGAAATTGGTTTTGCTAAACATTTAGGCGAATTAAAATCACTGCAAATTTCTAGCAAAATTTGATTTGGATCCGCAAAACTGTGCTTAATGTACCCTGGTAAATTTCACATGTGCTAAACACGTCTTGCTGGCTGTTCGTTTCTTTCTATGTCATGAAATAGTTGTTTTCATTGCTGGATATATGTAATATATTTTAATTGCGTTCTTCAAATGCACTAACTTCGAACGATGTGTTCTGTAAATAAACGGATTTCTCTTTTGTTGTAGCAGTTTTTGTTGATTCTAGGAGTTAGTAGCGTATTTACATAGTGGACCGACCAAATGCCAAGGTTTACATAGTAAACGTCAATCTGGTGAGGGCTTTTTGGAGGATTTCCTATCAAAACGTTTGAAGTCAAAACGTTTAACGTTCATAACGTCTATCAACGAAACGTCTACTGACAAAACGTCTAAAATTGTGTCACACGTTCAAAACGTCTAAACTTTCCCTTTAAACTAAACTTGGGTCTGTGTCAGTTTTCCTATAGGCCGCTTTGGGTATGAGTGGCAGGGTCTTTGCCAAATTTTGAATTTGAGGTTCTGGCATTGTCCCAAATATACTTCTTATATTCTGCATTAGCCACAGTATTCCACTAGTCTTTGACTATTCACTGATTAATTACTGAATACTGATTTCGAACTGTAATCAGTATGGTGCAACAGATTTCTTATTGGTAATTGCTGATTACTTATTAATTTTCAGCATAAGTTCTAAAATTTCTAGAATTGAAAAGTGTAATGTAAATTGTAAATTTTATAAATATTCTCAAACCATTTGCACACCCTGGCTTTTCAGAAATATTTAAACACAAAACAATTTAAAATGAAACAATAAACTAGACGTAGAGTTTAACTTAATGTGATTTTACATTTACTTCAAATAACATTTAACCCGATTCGCTTCCTTTAAAAATGATTTTAGACGTTTTGAACGTGTGACACAATTTTAAAAAATGACACGTTTTGTCAGTAAACGATTCGTCGTTAGACGTTTCTTCGGTAGACGTTATGAACGCTAGACGTTTTGAACGGACACCTTTTGGAGAGTTGCTTCTATCTTACGTCACGCTCTATCTAAATTGTGTGCCATTCAGAAATACTTGGCTATAGAGATTTCCATTTTGGTTGTCTTTTTGGATGATAAGGGCAAATTAGCAACAATTGTGATTTAAATATATGTCAAATGCATTGTTTCACTTCTTAATCGTGTGGAGAAACGTGTTTTCGTCACTTAGTGTCAAATTTTTAAATGATGGCGTCGTTGGTTAGTGCACAGACAAAAAGAAAATAAATTGCTGACATACGTCGATTTCTACATAAATTTGCTAACTCTTGTTTATTAGTATGCATGCTCTTCAGATTTTTCAAAATATTTCATAAGGATTATTTTTTCTGCCGCGTGAAAGTTCGCCGTTTCAAGTAATCCTTCGTTATCACAGAGTGTGCACAAAGCAAGCTGGTAAAAACGCATCTGTTTTTAGAGACACAATTTTTGCTGGATTTTTGGATTTTCTGATAAACCGCGTCACCAGGTCACAGCAAGTGGGTCAAGTTTAAGTGATTAAGCAGGGGGAGGGCCGGGGTTGCAGCGATGTGGAATATACCAGCGGGATGCCTAACACAAATCTGATTTCGTTTTGGCATAAGCCTTTCCAGTAGTTAGGGTGGTGGGGTTCTAACAAAATTGTCCAAATTTCAGAAATTCTAGGGATCTCAATTTTCAAAAATTTTATAGTCCATCTCCATAGCAGACATGCAGAAGGGAAAGTTTGGGGAGGGGGTGAACCGCCGAAAAACCGGATTTTTTCGGTGTTTTGCCCAAAAATCCGAATTCTGGAGTGGGGAGAGGTCCAGGTCTGGGGGAGGGGGTGAAACCCCCTCCCCCAAGCACATGTATGGTTCCCAGGCATTTGCAAGAAAGCAGCTACCCAATACCTACTTTTCGATACTATGTTCAATGGGCGCTTGTCATGTATCGACAATTTTGAGGTGATGATAAGCAGCCTACCATAATCTCAACGGGTCCACAGTGTTAGTCCTTGAAGCCGTATCATATAATATTATTATAATTAGTGATGGCACTGGATATCCGGATAATATCCGATTTGAGAAAAATATCCGGACATCCGTGTACATTTCAGACAAAGTAATGAAAAATTTGCAAATTTCTGACAAAAATTTCAAAAAGTTTTAGATATTTTTCCAAAATTTCTCTGAAATTATTTTTGAAACCAAGGTTGTGGCTTGGCTTTATGATAGAAATTCACAGCGCACCGAAACTTTGACAGAAAAATTAGAAATTTAACTGCAAAATTGAAACATTTTCTTGAAGTTAAGTTTAGGATAGGCGGATAACCGGTTATCCGGATATCTGATAACGCAAAATTGGCGGATATCCGGATATGAAAAATATCCGGTGCCCATCACTAATTATAATATAATAAAATATAATAAATGGCGCGATGGGCACGAGTGGGCACGATGCGGTATTGGCAAGAAGAGTCAGGGCTGCGTAGAAGAGAGTGGAAAGGATCCATGCAGCCCAGTGAACGGCGAAAAGCAGTAGAGTCAAACTCAATTCCACAAGCCGTTATAGTTTCAGTCAAAGTGTAGCTTCAGTTTCAGTCGCCGTTTCTGTTTCAAGTCTTCAAATTGGTGAGCTCTTGGCATTTTCTTACGTACATGGGAGTAGGGCTGGAGTGATTGGTTTTTATCGGTCCCTGGGGCTTGGCCCTTGTAGGAAACTTACTTTGATTTGAGTTGTTTATATTTATAGCCTGTCCTGTTCGCTCCGTCCGGCTCATATAGCGAGCTCCAATCGGGTCGGAGGATTTCGTATTGGGGCAATCCTACTATAATCATCAGATTAGAAACCGATGACCTTTACCACTCGGCCATGTCGGCACTATGGCCATTTTAAGTATAGGCTGAGCGGTATTATGCCAGGTGGTCAAGGCGGCGCTGCTTCAAGTTGCACGTTTTCCGACAGCCTTGCAGGTTGAGTGCAGGAAACACCTGGGATTCGCACTGGAGACTTACCGGGATTTGTCTTTGTCCAGGAAACCTCACCTTTACTCTATTTTGTTCCTTCGTTCCAAGCAACTGGTCTTTTTCTTTCAGCCTTCACAATATTATATACTTATCGAATTGTAGGTTAACGGTT
>JASAND010001992.1:0-13199 GCA_030248195.1 Trissonchulus latispiculum | reverse complement strand
ATCTCCAGGCCAAGAGCTTTTGAATGATACCAAACTTGTCCGGAAAAAATGAACTTTGAAAAAATCGACTTTTTGATACAAGTTTAAAAGTGGGGTTTTTTTCTCTGTATCGACCACTTTTATAGGGCGATTTTTGCGCACACCGATTTTTCAAACGGCCCATAGGAAAAATTTTTCTATACTAATTTTTGATTATCTAGGTTATGGTCCAGATCAAGATTATGTTTGATTTCCGAATTTCGCTCTGGGTCGATTTTTACAGATGGTCAAAGATGGAAAAATCGACGTTTGGACTTAGAAATTTTTCGGGGTCCCAACACAGAAAATTGTCAAAAAGTCGTCTAAAATGCTAGCATTTTTTGGCCATTTGGTGGTGCGCATATAAAGTAAATCGGGGTCGCTGAAAACGATGAGCATACTGCCGAAACCGATGGATGTGACCCTCAGGCCCCATGGCGCCCGTGGTTCCTCGCCCAGGGTCAAAGTTGGGAAAAGTCCGTAAAAACGGCTATTTTCGGCCATTTGGTGGCGCCCATATATAGTAAATCGGGGTCGCTGAACACGATGAGCATACTGCCGAAACCGCCCGAAGTGACCACTGGTCAGCATGGACCCGTGGCACCTCGCCCAGGGTCAAAGTTAGGGTCAAAGTTTGGAAAAGTCACTAAAACAGCGTTTTTCGGGGTTTTGGTTGGGGGCATATATAGTAAATCGACTACGCTCGTTTCAATGAGCATATTTTCAGACCCGACGGAAGTGACCACTGGTCACTATGGTCTAGGTGGCCTATTGACCGGTGGTCAACCCCCATAAAACAGTGTTTTTCGGGGTTTCGGTCGGGGGCATATATAGTAAATCGACTACGCTCGTTTCAATGAGCATATTTTCAGAACCGACGGAAGTGACCACTGGTCACTATGGTCTCGGTGGCTTATTGACCAGTGGTCAAACCCCCTAAAACAGCGTTTTTCGAGGTTTTGGTTGGGGGCATATATAGTAAATCGACTACGCTAGTTTCAATGAGCATATTTTCAGACCCGACGGAAGTGACCACTGGTCACTATGGTCTAGGTGGCCTATTGACCGGTGGTCACTCCGTCGGGTCTGAAAATATGCTCATTCAAATACCCCAACCAAAACCTCGAAAAACGCGTTTTAGGGTTTGACCACTGGTCAAATAAGCCACCGGAGCCGATCGATTCAAATGCTCGTGAAATTGAGCGTGAGTCGATGCGAAATTTGAAAAAACTGTTCTAGGCCACCTAGACCATAGTGACCAGTGGTTCCGTCGGGTCTGTCACACTATATATGCCCCCAGTAAACTTGAAAAGCTTACTGTTTTCCAAACTTGACCTAACCCTGGGCGAGAGACGCAGACCCATGCTGTCGGTCCTCGAGCGGTTTCGACGTCTTCTTTCAGCATTACCGTATGGGCATACCTTGGCCGAAAATACTTGCAGTTTCTGACTTTGACCTGGGTGAGTACAGGCGCCGAGTCCATCGGTTTCGGCAACTAAATGGAACTTCAGCTTGCCAGTACCCACTGTACAAATGGCCAAAAAAATAACTTATTTTAGACGACTTTTCTAAGTGATCCAAACGTCGATTTTTCCATCTTTGACAAAATCTATCGATAACCAGAGCAAGGTAAATCAAATTTATAATCTTGATCTGAATACTTTCTTTAGATAATCAGAAAAGTAGTATGAAAAAATTTCCTATGGACCGTTTGAAAAATCGATTGTTAACGTCACTTCAAAATTCGTACACGGAAAAAAAAACACTTTAAACTTGTAATCAAAAAGTCGATTTTTTCAAAGTTCATTTTCCGGACGAAGTTTGGTATCATTCAGCTCTTGGAAATTGAGTTTCAAAATGTAAATATTAGCTCTTAGTACTTCCTTAATTAGTTATGCCTAATTAGCACTTTTCAAAAATCCTGCTACCTTTATAGCTTCATGATATGGGGAGCTCTCCGAGCATATGATATATATGCCTGACCCGAAAACACTGTTTTAGGAGGTTTACTGGTCAATGAGCCACCTAGACCGCCAGTGGTCACTTCCG
Source organism: Trissonchulus latispiculum (assembly GCA_030248195.1). Taxonomy (NCBI): domain Eukaryota; kingdom Metazoa; phylum Nematoda; class Enoplea; order Enoplida; family Ironidae; genus Trissonchulus; species Trissonchulus latispiculum. Next base: position 11,132 of record JASAND010001992.1, on the reverse strand, counting down.
TCGGTTCTAATTATGCTCTCATCGATTTTCTCTCCAATACTTCCAATACCCCGAAAACACTGTTTGCAAGTGACTTTGGAAACTTGACCTAACTTGGACAGCCACGGGTCCAGTACTGACCAGTGGTCCTCGAACGGTTTTCAGCTGTGCTCTCATCGTCTGGTTTACTATATATGGGCACCAATGTCTTGACGGTTTCCAGCACATTTTCAGTGAAAATTCCGGAAACCATGAAAACCATTTTCAGCTTTGTGTATTACACAAAGCCAAGTATTTTTAGACGACTTTTTTTGACAATTTTCTGTGTTGGGACCTCGAAAAACTTCTGGGGTCCAAACGTAGATCGTTTTTCCATCTTTGACCATCTGTAAAAAATCGACCCAGAGCGAAATTCGGAAATCAGACATAATCTTGATCTGGACCATAACCTAGATAATCAAAAAATTAGTATAGAAAAATTTTTCCTATGGACCGTTTGAAAAATCGGTGTGCGCAAAAATCGCCCTACAAAAATGGACGATACAGAGAAATAAACTGAAACTTTTAAACTTGTATCAAAAAGTCGATTTTTTTCAAAAGTTCATTTTTTCCGGTGGACAAGTTTGGTATCATTCGAAAGCTCTTGTACCTGGAGATTTCAAAAATGTAAACTTGAGCTCTCAACTCCCTACCGTTGAAAATTAGTTATGGCTAATTAGCAGTTTCCCTAATCCGCAAAGTGCGGCACTATAGCTTCATATTATGAGGGGCGCTCCGCGCACTCCTCATGATATAATCAAGCGGGAAGAACCCACTTTCCAGAACTTCGGCAGCACGTTCCTACTGGTTTGAGATATTGAAATAGTAATTATGCAGGCAGCTAAGCTAGGAACTATAAGACAGTCGTAAGTTGTCTTATAAGCTATAGAACGCCTCTCTCAGAGTGTGCTCTTGTTAGTGAGAAAAATTGTCCCAAACTGGTGGGAAAAACCCACCCCGAAAATTTTTTGGCAAGTTGCCAGGAACATTTCTAACCGTTCCAAATGAAAGAGAGGGTTGTTTTTAGCATGCATCTGCATCAAAATATATATTACGTAGTTTTTGTTGAAAAATTGAGGTCATAGTGACCTTTGAAAATTTGGTATGTTTAACACATATACATATATAAACATAATATAGGCAAATTTTGGAAATTTTTAAAAACTGTTTATTTTCGGCAGTTTAAGCATCCTATCGTGTAGAAAACGTGTTTTTCCTGTATTTAGAGCCAAACTAGACCCATTTTAGGCAAAAATAAGCATCTGTGGCCAAATTTGAAATTTTGGCTTGAAATGGTACCATGTCCGATTTAGACCCCCTGGACCACACTTAACAGAACGAACCCAGATAAAACTAATACCAACTTAATCTATAGACTCTATTAGCCACAGCAACGCTGCAGGTAAACAGCACCGAACAGCACGCCCTGTAACTTGCAATAGACAGGTTGTAACTGCCTGAAAGCTAGTCCTTATATAGTAAATTGGGGTCGCTGAATAAGATGAGAGTGTTCCCATCGCCGTGCGTTGCTGCTATCGTGCTGCGCTGTGGCGCTGCAGCCGCAGCACCGTGCAGCACGCCCTGTAACTTGCAGTAGACACGTTGTAACTGCCTGAAAGCTAGCCCAAATATAGTAAATTGGGGTCACTGAACACAACGAGAGTGTTCCCATTGCTGTTCTGTGGCGCTGTGCGGTGCTGCTGTCGTATTGTGCTGTGGCGCTGCAGGTGCAGCACCGTACAGCACGCCCTGTAACTTGCAATAGACAGGTTAGCGGGCCCACTCCTCCTAACCATAGGTGTGTAAGGGGACATAGGTGTAGAAGGCTACAGTTTGCCCCCTGTGAGACCCCCCCACGGAGAGGCCAGACCCCCCCTCCCCCCACCCCTACCCGACCTCAACTACTTCCCCCAAGTCGAGCTCAAACCCCCCTCTGCCTCTCCCCCTAAAATTGGGTCCAAACAAAGTAAAAAATGCGAAATCCTTAAAAATATTTTTGCAATTTCTGAAAATTTTCGAAAAAAATTCGAAAAAATGGCTGTAAATCAGCTATAAACAGCTAAAGACGGTTATTTATAGCAATTAAAAGGTAATATACGCAATTATAAACCACAATCTGGGCTAATTTAGGCATATATATTTTAGCACACATTTGTCAATTTTCAAGCCCTATTTTCGCATACGAAAACTACTGACAGAAGCTTTTGAGTATAGCCATGGGGGGAAAACCCACATTTTCGGATTTTGGCTGGAACTTTTTTATTATAATGGGTATATATCTGAGAACTTTATATACCATCGTACTTGGCGTACTTAGAACTTTCTTTTAAGCCTATTTGCACTTCTCTAGGTTGTACCGTTAGAGCGGTATAATGCAAAAAGTAGCGGGGGAAAACCCAATGGGGGGAAAATAAACCCACCCCTCACAGGTCTTAAAAATTGTTCTATCGCAATTCTGACACTTCCAGTGTAAAATTCAACCCTTTTTTAGTTAGTATGGACCAAAAAACCCGATCTAAGTAGCTTTTTTTTGAGATCTCATGTGCCGTTGAAAATGCTGCATCAACTGGCCAGGTTTCATAAAGTTTAACACATAAACATAGGGCAATTTTTGAAAAATGCTAAAAATGATGTAATTTGATAAAACTTATTATTCTATCGTGTAGAGAATGGTTGTTTACGTAGAATTGGCTGTTAAAATCCACAATTGTACCTGTATTGGGTCCTCCTGCAGCGAAATGGCATTTTTAAGGTTTTTAGCCCCTAGCTAGCCAGGTAAGCAAAATTGTCCGAATCTGACCGCATAGGATGACGCAGCGTGCTCGATAGTACCGTGCTATAGTGTTGAGTTGTTAAAAAAATTTTCAAAAAAATTTGGGTGGGTTTTTCCCCCCAAAGTGGATTTTTCCCCGCCACGTTTGGCGTGCCAGACTAACGGTACAGCGGATCGGTTTAATTTTGGCTGTGTGCAAAGAGGAAGAGTTGCCATCATTGCAGATATTTGCAGAACTTTTCTAACCCAACCCAGTCAAAAGTTGCGTCGGTCCAAACTTTTGCAAAATTTTGGCATGGTAGGACCAAAAAGTAGTTGTCATTTTCAAAATGTCATAAAATGAGCAGGAGTGAACCAAATGACTTGATCTTTGCATACATTACGTTAGAAAGAGTCGCGCTTCCCTGGGCTTATTCTACTGGGGGGGGGCGGGGGGCCATGAACACCCGCCCCCCCCCCAAAAATCCCCCCCCCCCAAAATCGCCCCCCCCAAAAAAAGTGGGTGCCCCTTTTGGTACCAACTTTTGCCTTGAAAAAATCGCTCAGAAGGCTAAATTTTCAAAAATTTTCCGGCTTCACCGCAGATTTTTACTCGATTTTTGACTATTTAAGCACTAAATCCGCTTATTTTTGGGGATTGCTATAAAAATACCGCAATTTTTAGCATGCTTTTAAAAAAATTTGAAAAATTTTCGCCCCCCCCCAAAAAATGACTCGCCCCCCGAGGGCCCCCCCAAGAAAAAATCCCTAGAATAAGCCCAGCTTCCTGCTACTATGGTTTGGAGCTCATATCTCCAACCCATGACCCAGGAGGCGGGTGGGTTTTCCCCCCAAAAAGGGGGTGGGTTTTTTCACCCCATGGCTCTATGTTTAATGGACTGTACATCGAAAAAGGAGCATTTTTAGCTAAAAAAACTTGGGTACAGTTTAGGGGGGGTCCCCCCCAAATTTCGGATTTTGGTGGGGTCCCCCGTCTACTCCCCCCCAACCCAAACAGGTGGTACACCTATGCAAGGGGACCATAAACAGCTAGAATTGGGCTAGAATAGAACAGCAAAATTTTCTGTAATTTAACCATAGGTGTATATAATTGGGGGGAGGTTTGGGGGGGTAACCCCCCAGCCATTTTTCCAAACCACCCCCTAAAATTTTTGGGGGCGCCCGGGATAGGTGAACTAGGCTACAGTTTGCCCCCTGTGAGACCCCCCGCCACGAGAAGGCCAGACTCCCCACCCCCCATACCCGACCTCATTCTCCCCCCAAGCCGAGCTCAGACCCCCCTCCCCCCCCCCCCTAAAATCGGGTACGAACAATAGAAAAAATGCTAATTTTTTGTAAATTTTTGCAATTTTTCAAAAATTTTCTTAAAAAATTGGCTGGAAATAGTTAAAAACGCTAAAAATAGGCTGTAAAACGCAATACGAGAAGTTTTTGAGTGGACTTATGTCGAAAATAGAAGATTTTATGTAAAAAAGGGCCATTTTTAGCTGAAAAAAATTTGGGTACAGTTTGGGTACAGTTTTTTTTGAAAATTTATGATTTTTTAGACCCCCCAAGACAGATTTGGACTTTTAACTCCCCCAACCCAAACAGGTGGTACACCTATGGCCCCCGGCCAAAAAATTGGACAAAAATCGGTTATTTTTAGGGTAAATTTTGCAAACTTTTTCAAAAATGTTCAATTTTTGGCTTAAAGTGTTCATTAGTGCGTGAAATACACGTTTTCAGCAGTTTTATGGACTTTCTGACTCAATATTGACCTTATTTTGTAGTTAGAAACATGTTGGCAACTAAGTTTTCGAGTTTAAAACCCCTGTCTAATGTTAAAATTAGTTAATGGTTGGATGTTTTTTTCGCATTAGCAATGGCGATTATTGGCATAAAAATAGGAAAACATTTTTGGGGGAGGTTGGGGGGGGTCTTGGGGACGGTCTAAAAAGGGGGCCCGCCCCCAAATTTTGGGGGGAGGGGGCCTCCCAACCCAAATCCCCGTTACACCTGTGAATTTAACTCTTTTTCTTCAAAATAAGGCTTCTTTTTAACGTTTTAGGCGTTTTTGCACCGTTTTAAAGCAATTTTAAGCCAAATTTTGAGAAAATTTTTTCAAAAAATGACCATTTTTTAGCCGAAAAAGCTAATTGTCCAAAAATCGTTGGGGGGGTTTGGTTCGGGTGGGGGTAGCCGAAGGTTGGGGGAGGGCAAGCCAAAAAATCTGGGGGGGGGGGGGTAAAGTTGGCCGAAAATTTGGGGGGAACAGTGGGGCGGGGGGAACCCACCCCCAAATGGACATGACCTACCCTCGGAATTTTGGAGGCAGACGCTAACCCCAAATGGCCAAATCCCAGACCCTACCCACCCAAATTTGCCAGACCCCACCCCCACCCTCACAGCTCAAAGTCAAAATTGAGAAAAAAAATTGAAATTTTCCCAAGAAATCCTTTTTTCGAAAAAATGATCAAATCGGTTGTAATGTTGGAAATTTTTGGTTGTAAGCGTTTTCAGCAAAATCGCAATTTGTTTCTTAAATTTTCGAAAATTGTTTACCCCCTCCCCCCAATTAGATTTTTCAGGACCAAACCACACCAAAAACCGGCGGACCCTGACCCCACCCTACCCCAAATCTCCGTTACTCCTACATATGGGGTAACCGAAATTAGGGTAGGTGGGGTCAGGGTCAGCCGGTTTTGGGTGTGGTGGGGTCCGGAAAAATCTAATTTGGGGGAGGGGGTAAACAATTTTCGAAAATTTAAGAAACAAATTGCGATTTTGCTGAAAACGCGTTATTTACGACCAAAAATTTCCAACATTACAACCGATTTGGTCATTTTTTCGAAAAAAGGATTTCTTGGGAAATTTCAATTTTTTTCTCAATTTTGACTTTGAGCTGTGAGGGTAGGGTCTGGCAAACTTGGGTGGGTTGGGTCTGGGATTTGGCCATTTGGGGTTAGCGTCTGCCTCCAAAATTCCGAGGGTAGGTCATGTCCATTTGGGGGAGGGTTCCCCCCGCCCCATAGTTCCCCCAAATTTTCGGGCAACTGCCCCCCCCCCCCCCCTCAGATTTTTTGGCTTGCCCTCCCCAACCTTCGGCTACCCCACACCCGAACCAAACCCCCCAACGATTTTTGGACAAAACAGTTCGCTTTTTCGGCTAAAAAATGGTCATTTTTTGAAAAAATTTTCTCAAATTTTGGCTTAAAATTTCTTTAAAACGGTGCAAAAACGCCTACAACGGTAAAAAGAAGCCTTACTTTGAAGAAAAAGAGTTAGATTCATAGGTGTTACGGGGATTTGGGTTGGGGGGCCCCCTCCCCCCAAAATTTGGGGGCGTGCCCCCTTTTTAGACCGCCCCCAAGCCCCCCCCCACGACCCCCCCAAACCTCCCCCAAAATTTTCCTATTTTTATGCCAATAATCGCCATTGTAATGCGAAAAAAACATCCAACCATTAACTAATTTTAACATTAGACAGGGGTTTTTAACTCGAAAACTTAGTTGCCAACATGTTTCTAACTACAAAATAAGGTCAATATTGAGTCAGAAAGTCCATAAAACTGCTGAAAACGTGTATTTCACGCACTAATGAACACTTTAAGCCAAAAATATGAACATTTTTGAAAAATTTTCCAAAATTTACCCTAAAAATAACCAATTTTTGGCCAATTTTTTGGCCGGGGGCCATAGATGTACCACCTGTTTGGGTTGGGGGGAGTAAAAAGTCCAAGTCTGGCTTAGGGGGGTCTAAAAAATCATAAAAATTTTCAAAAAAAACTGTACCCAAACTGTACCCAAATTTTTTTTTCAGCTAAAAATGGCCCTTTTTTACATAAAATCTTCTATTTTCGACATAAGTCCACTCAAAAACTTCTCGTGTTGCGTTTTACAGCCTATTTTTAGCGTTTTTAACTATTTCCAGTCAATTTTTTAAGAAAATTTTTGAAAAATTGCAAAAATTTACAAAAAATTAGCATTTTTTTCTCTTGTTCGGTCCCCATTTTAGGGGGGGGGGGGGGGGGGGGTCTGAGCTCGGCAGGGGGGGGTAGTCGAGGTCGGGTATGGGGGGTGGGGAGTCTGGCCTTCTCGTGGCGGGGGGTCTCACAGGAGGCAAACTGTAGCTAGTTCACCTATGCCGGGGGCCCCCAAAAAATTTTAGGGGGTGGTTTAGAAAAATGGCTGTACCCCCCCCCCCAAACCTCCCCCCCAATTATAAACACCTATTATTAAATTAAAGAAAATTTTGCTGTTCTATTCTAGCTCAATTCTAGCTGTTCTGGTCCCCTTGCATAGGTGTATATACCACCTGTTTGGGTGGGGGGGGAGTAGAAGGTCCAAATTCGGCTCGGGGACCCCACCAAAATCCGAAATTTGGGGGGACCCCCCTAAACTGTACCCAAGTTTTTTTAGCTAAAAATGCTCCTTTTTCGATGTACAGTCCATTAACCTTATAGCCATGTGGGTGAAAAAAACCCACCCCCTTTTTTGGGGGGAAAACCCCACCCGCCTCCTGGGTCATGGGTTGGAGATATGAGCTCCAAACCATAGTAGCAGGAAGCTGAGCTTATTCTAGGGATTTTTTCTTGGGGGGGGCCCTCGAGGGGGCGAGTCATTTTTTTTTGGAGGGGGGCGAAAATTTTTCAAATTTTTTTAAAAAGCATGCTAAAAATTTAGGTGGTTTTATAGCATATCACCAAAAATAAGCGGATTTAGTGCTTAAATAGTCAAAAATCGAGTAAAAATCTGCGGTGAAGCCGGAAAATTTTGGAAAAATTTAGCCTTCTGAACGATTTTTTCAAGGCAAAAGTTAATACCAAGAGGGGCACCCACTTTTTTTGGGGGGGGGGCGATTTTGCGGGGGGTGGGGGGAAATTTCTTGGGGGGGGGGGAAGGGTGTTCATGGCCCCCCGCCTCCACCCCAGTAGGATAAGCCCAGGGAAAGCGCGACTCTTTCCAACGTAATGTATGCAAAGATCAAGTCATTTGGTTCACTCCTGCTTATTTTAATGACATTTTGAAAATGACAACTACTTTTTAGTCCTACCATGCCAGAATTTTGCAAAAAGTTTGGACCGACACAACTTTTGACTGGGTTGGGTTAGAAAAGTTCTGCAAATATCTGCAATCATGGCAACTCTTTCTCTTTGCACACAGCCAAAATTAAACCGATCCAGCTGACCGTTGGTCTGGCACGCCAAACGTGGCGGGGAAAAATCCACTTTGGGGGAAAAATCTACCCAATTTCGTGAATGCTCTTTCTAACAACTCCAACACTATAGCACGGTACTATCGAGCACGCTGCGTCATCCTATGCGGTCGATTCGGACAATTTTGCTTACCTGGCTAGCTAGGGGCTAAAAACCTATAAAAATGCCATTTCGCTGCAGGAGGACCCAATACAGGTACAGTTGTGGATTTTAACTTGTGAATTCTACGTAAACAACCATTCTCTACACGATAGAATAATAAGTTTTATCAAATTACATCATTTTTAGCATTTTTCAAAAATTGCCCTATGTTTATGTGTTAAACTTTTTATGAAACCTGGCCAGTTGATGCAGCATTTTCAGCGGCACACATGAGATCTCAAAAAAAGCTACTGCAGATCAGGTTTTTTGGTCCATACTAACTAAAAAAGGGTTGAATTTTACACTGGAAGTGTCAGAATTGCGATAGAACAATTTTTAAGACCTGTGAGGGGTGGGTTTATTTTCCCCCCATTGGGTTTTTCCCCGCTACTTTTTGCATTTATACCTCTAACGGTACAACCTAGAGAAGTGCAAATAGGCTTAAAAAAGAAAGTTCTAAGTACGCCAAGTACGATGGTATATAAAGTTCTCAGATATACTACGTATAATAAAGTTCAGCCAAAATCCGAAAATGTGAGTTTCTTCAATGGCTATACTCAAAAGCTTCTGTCAGTAGTTTTCGTGTGCGAAAATAGGGCTTGAAAATTGACAAATGTATTATAAAATATATATGCCTAAATTAGCCTAGATTGTGGTTTATAATTGCGTATGTACACTATTTAATTGCTATAAATAACCATCTTTAGCTGTTTATAGCTGATTTACAGCCATTTTTTCGTTTTTTTTTCAGAAATTGCAAAAAAAATTTTTAAAAAGGATTTCGCATTTCTTGCTCGGTTTGGTTTTAATTTTAGGGGGCAAAACAGAGGGGTATTTGAGCTCGACTTGGGGGAGTAGTTGAGGTCGGGTAGGGGGAGGGGGTCCGGCCTCTCCGTGGGGGGGGGTCTCACAGGGGGCAAACTGTAGCCTTCTACACCTATGTCCCCTTGGCCACCTATGGTTAGGAGGAGTGGGCCCGCTAACCTGTCTATTGCAAAGTTACAGGGCGTGCTGTACGGTGCTGCACCTCTTGCTCCATAGCACAGTATGACAGTAGCACCGCACAGCGCCGCAGAACAGCAATGGGAACCTCTCGTTGTGTTCAGTGACCCCAATTTACTATATTTGGGGCTAGCTTTCAGGCGTAAGTTGCAAAACTTGTCTACTGCAAGTTACAGGGCGTGCTGCACGGTGCTGCGGCTGCAGCGCCACAGCGCAGCACGATAGCAGCAACGCACGGCGATGGGAACACTCTCATCTTATTCAGCGACACCACTTTACTCTATAAGGACTAAGCTTTCAGCAGTTAAGCAACCTGTCTACTGCAAGTTACAGGGCGTGCTGTTCGGTGCTGTTTACCTCGCAGCGTTGCTGTGGCTGGGTTGTGAGTCTATGGATTAAGTTGGTATTGGTTTTATCTGGGTTCGTTCTGTTAAGTGTGGTCCAGGGGGTCTAAATCGGACATGGTGCCATTTCAAGCCAAAATTTCAAATTTGACCACAGATGCTTATTTTTGCCTAAAATTGGTCTAGTTTGGCTCTAAATACAGGAAAAACACGTTTTCTACACGATAGGATGCTTAAACTGCCGAAAATAAACAGTTTTTAAAAATTTCCAAAATTTGCCTATATTATGTTTATATATGTATATGTGTTAAACATACCAAATTTTCAAAGGGCTACTATAACCTCAATTTTTCAACAAAAACTACGTAATATATATTTTGATGCAGATGCATGCTAAAAACAACCCTCTCTTTCATTTGGAACGGTTAGAAATGTTCCTGGCAACTTGCCAAAAAATTTTCGGGGTGGGTTTTTCCCACCAGTTTGGGACAATTTTTCTCACTAACGGCGCACCTTAGAGAGGTGTTCTATAGCTCATAAGACAACTTACGACTGCCTTATAGTCTAGCTTAGCTGCCTGTATAGTTACTATTTCAATATCTCAAACCAGTAGGAAGTTCTGGCCAAAAATCTGGAAAGTGGGTTTTTCCCGCTTGACTATATCATGAGGGTGCGCGGAGCGCCCCTCATAATATGAGCTATAAAGGCACTTTGCGGATTAGGGAAACTGTTAATTAGCCATAACTAATTAACGGTAGGGAGTTGAGAGCTCAAGTTTACATTTTTGAAATCTCCAGGCCAAGAGCTTTCGAATGATACCAAACTTGTCCGGAAAAATGAACTTTGAAAAAATCGACTTTTTGATACAAGTTTAAAAGTGGGGTTTTTTTCTCTGTATCGACCACTTTTATAGGGCGATTTTTGCGCACACCGATTTTTCAAACGGCCCATAGGAAAAATTTTTCTATACTAATTTTTGATTATCTAGGTTATGGTCCAGATCAAGATTATGTTTGATTTCCGAATTTCGCTCTGGGTCGATTTTTACAGATGGTCAAAGATGGAAAAATCGACGTTTGGACTTAGAAATTTTTCGAGGTCCCAACACAGAAAATTGTCAAAAAGTCGTCTAAAATAGCATTTTTTGGCCATTTGGTGGTGCGCATATAAAGTAAATCGGGGTCGCTGAAAACGATGAGCATACTGCCGAAACCGATGGATGTGACCCTCAGGCCCCATGGCGCCCGTGGTTCCTCGCCCAGGGTCAAAGTTGGGAAAAGTCCGTAAAAACGGCTATTTTCGGCCATTTGGTGGCGCCCATATATAGTAAATCGGGGTCGCTGAACACGATGAGCATACTGCCGAAACCGCCCGAAGTGACCACTGGTCAGCATGGACCCGTGGCACCTCGCCCAGGGTCAAAGTTAGGGTCAAAGTTTGGAAAAGTCACTAAAACAGCGTTTTTCGGGGTTTTGGTTGGGGGCATATATAGTAAATCGACTACGCTCGTTTCAGTGAGCATATTTTCAGAACCGACGGAAGTGACCACTGGTCACTATGGTCTAGGTGGCCTATTGACCAGTGGTCAAACCCCCTAAAACAGCGTTTTTCGGGGTTTTGGTTAGAGCATAGAGAGTCATGGGGGTGCTCGGAGAGC
>JASAND010001991.1:0-21395 GCA_030248195.1 Trissonchulus latispiculum | reverse complement strand
TAGTACGCAAAGAATGCCACTTTATACTATTATACTAAATCAAACTTGAACTATTTGGCTCAATATGCCGTTCCTTTATCAGTGTATTTGACTGCAACCGAACCTCGAATGCTTTTCCAATCAAAAAACTAATAACGATTTTAAAAAACCAATGAATGTGATATATCAAATATAATTAACACTAACCAAGAAAATTGATACACAACAAGTAATGAGAGTTTTCTTCAAGTAAATTTGACTGCATCATAAATGATCTAAAATTTTCAAACTGTCTGTTTTCAAACTGTTTTCGTTTTCACTTTTTTGAAGTTTCAACGAATTAATTTCAATTATTTTTCCAAAAGAACTATGATGCACTCAAGCTTATAAAAATTCTCATAAAAAGTGAACAAGATGCACAAGCTCTCGTAGTTATACATAAGTTTTAATTCGCTGTCCCAACTAAGTTCAACTGCTTCGCCGTCCAGATCCGGTGCTTGCCGTTCAACTGATTACAAGATAATTCCCACAATGTCTGAAACAGAAAGACCAGTTTGATACAAGTCTGACCAAAAAATGTAGAAAACTAAATTGTTTTCTTTATATCTGAAAAAAAGCTTCAAGATAGCTACCACAAAGTATTTTCTGAACCGGAGTGATGATATCTTTCTTTTTGATGAAGATGAGATGAAAAATTTTTTTTAAATTTATTGTGCAATTTCAAAGGGCGCCGCTTTTATATATCCAGAAAGATTGGTGCTAGGTACTACCGCGATGTTTTCAGAAAAATCGTGTGAAAGTCCTGTACAGCAGGTTTCAACATTTTCGGTTGTAAATTGCGTGAGTTATTCCATTTTCTCGGTATTCAAATCCTTTGATCTTTGCCGCTTTTTCGATTTTGACTGGCTACTACTCGTGACTCGATCAGTGGAAAAAATTTTCGATTAGATTTTCAGGACCGCCTAGGCGTCAGTTTTGACCTGATATATGTGGCATTTCAAAATTTGAAAAATTCTAAAATTCGAAAAAAACCAAAAAATTCCACTTCTTGACCTAACATTTCGGCATAGCGATTCTAGCAAAAGTCAGTAAAAATAGCATAATCAGGAAGTTCAATCTGAGATGAATCCAACGATATAAACTTTTCGTGGCTGCGACTTATACTGCGCCTGCAATGAATTTTTAACCAATTTCCCTTATTTCAGCTGGTTTTGGTAATTGACTCTGGCTCAGGAAATCAAGACGGCAACATCAAAGACAGCCTAAAATTGGCTGAAGTAAGGGAAATTGGTTAAACATTCATTGCTGGCGCAGTATAAACCGTAGCCACGAGAAATCTAGATCGTTGGATTCATCTCAGACTGAACTTTATGATTATGCTATTTTTACTCACTTTTTCTAAAATCGCTATGCCGATATTTTGGATCAAAAAGTGGTATTTTTCGAAAAAGATCAACTTCAACTTTTGAAATTCCACATACATCAGCTCAAAACTGACGCCTAGGCGGTTCTGAAAGTCTAATCGAAAACGTTTTCCTCTGAGCGAGTCACTAGTAGTAGCCAAGTAGTAGCAAAGTCGACGGCAAAGATCAAAGGGTTTTGAAAATCAAAAATAGAATAGTCACGCAATTTGCAACGAAAAAAGTTGAAACTTGCTGTGTGGGACTTTCAGACACGGGAAAAATTTTTCTGAAAACATTGCGGTAGTACCATCTGCCAATATTTCTGGACATATAAAAGCGGCGCCCTTCGAAATCGCACGGGAAATTTCAAAAACATTTTTTACTAAAAAGATCTCATCAGTCCGATTTAGAATATATCCTTTGTGATAGCTATCTTGAAGCGTTTTTGAGATATGAAGAAAGCAATTTCGCTTTCTACATTTTTTGGTCAGACTTTAGATATGTACTCAGCTTAAACTTCAAATGTTTGTGGAAACACGTGTTTTTTCTTTATTTGTGGCCGCCGGTTGTGCAATGTTTTAGTTTACTTATGCTCATTTGAGTTGATATATTCACCAAAAGTCTATTATGACACTAGATGAAAACTTTTATGTGTGGTTGTCAAATAGCGAAACATGTCAGGTCGTGAACTGACCAAACATTTTTGGCAAAGACATGTAAGATAGCAGAACTGTGTTAAACCTACAGAGTTACGCCTATTTGACATGTCAATTCGCGAACTGACCAACCCAAAGGTGTCATATTGTAAGCTGCCAAATTTGACTTTATCAGATTGTAAAATGTAGTTCACCTTTCCGTTAAACCTGTTTTCTAGGATTTATGTTAGATAAATTTCATTCAGGTTTTACATTTTACATTACATTTACGATTTACAACATAAACCATTAAAAATGCTAAAAGCCAGATGAAATTTATCTAACACATTAAAAATCTGAAAAATAGGCTTAGTAAAATTTAGTAAAAAGTTTCGGCACCAATTGTTTTCACCGTCACAACTTTCTCGGTGTATCGACTACTTACAGATTTAACGGAAAGTAGAACTAGATTTTATAATCTTACAAAGTCACTTTTGACAGATTGCAATCTGACACGTTTGGATTAGTCAGTTCACGATCTGACATGTCACGTAGGCGTAAGTCTGCAGGTTTAACACAGTTCTATCTGACATGTCAGACTGCAATATGCCAAAAATGCTTGGTCAGCTCACGATCTGACACGTTTCGTTATTTATACATATATATATAATGACATATATAACTATGGGCAATTTAGTAGATTCAGCTCGACAAGATTTGAAAATGCAGTTTTGCCCTAATTCAAATTCGAGTGAAGCTATAAAATGAGCACAGACTCATCGTTAGAGATTTACTAATGTGCGTGCATATTAGCAACTCCCCAGCCTGCACTGGTGCACTCAAAATATGCAACCGTTAAATTAAGATTGCTGACAGTTGACAACGCGAGAAGACTTTAAATTCCAACGCTTAAATAGCTGCAAACCTAGTTTGCATAATTAGACTTCACTAAACTTTACTAGCCCTACATATGTTGAAGACAGGAGCCCGATGTACTGAAATAGTAAAATACACACTGAACATGATAAAGCTTCGCTTCGTTTTATTCATTCTTGCTCCAATTGGAATGAACATTGAATGAACAGTGAACTTTTGTGTGAACTGAGCGAACTAAAATCATAGTAAACAAAGAAATTAAGTCATACCAAGCGGGCTGAGGGGACTGCGAAATTTTGGTTTTCCACCTCTTCCACCTTTTCCACCTTTGGCTCCTTTGTTTCTGCCAACTCCTTTCAGGGCGTCAGCAATATCAGCACCCCTCTCGGCTGCATCTGCCGCCTTTCTTGCTGAATTGGCTCCTTTCTTAGCCTTTTTGGCGCCATCAGCACCTTTCTTTGCAGCATCTTTTGCTTTTTTTGCAGCATCTTTGCCTTTATCTGCACCTTTCTTTCCTTTGTCCGCTCCATCTTTTCCCTTATCTGCTGCGTCTTTCGCCTTATCCGCAGCATCTTTTGCTTTATCCGCGGCATCGTCTGGTGGTGGTTCTGTTGGCTTTGATGGCTCTGTTGGAGTTGGGCTAGTTGATTCTGTTCCAGCTTTGGCAGCCTCATATCTTTTTCGGAAGGGATTGTCCTCGGCAGAGATCATGTGCTGGCATAAACTTTTGCCAACAAATAATACGGCTAGCAAACATCCAATCAGTACAACTTGTTTCATGTCGTTTAGTTTCGTTTTTGGTCTGAAACACAATAACAGTACTACAGTCTAAAGTTATAACAAAATGCGCGTGAGAATTTCGAGATATGCTAATGAAGAAAATAGCCTTGTCCTAAAGATCTGAACTTATACCTAAAAAACAGAATTAGAAATAGTAAAGAAATTGTAATGAAACATTCTAAGCTAGTCACTGTTTTTTGTAACTTAATGTTACATGGGTCAGTTATAACAAACCAATGCTTGGTATACGTTTGTGCTATCATACATTTCTTGATATGCATGTAACGTGCTTTATTCATCAGAGACACAAACTGTTTTCGCTATCCTCATGATTAAGAGAAAGGATTTTGTAAATTTAAATAGTCTTCAAATTTCGTATTTCAAAATTCAAATAATTTAAAATTTGAAAAACGCTCAAAACCAGCATATGGGTTTATCTAGATATTTGCCACGAATATGCTGGTTAAAACAAGCCAAACAAGTAGGCCCCTAAAAGGGGCTTAAATAACTTCAATAGTCATCTGCCAACTGTCAGTGATATCGAAGTTCATAGTTTGGCGCCAGTTGGTTTCTCGTAAGCTCGTTGCATCAAACGACTGATTTCTCCAACGGCCAGCTACAGACTAGTGCCGTCGCAAAACAAACTAATTTGCATATTACGTAATGATCGAATTCCACAATTTTTGGTCAAACAAAGGGGGACTTGCGAAAATGCGTATTGGAAAGAGGGGCCTGTGAATAAACGAGGAAATTTTCTTACAAGAAAAAGTTCATTTTTATTAATTTTTGTGACAAAGCAAAAAGAGTTAGCTGAATTTACGACGCAGCACATTAGCGCATATAACTGAAATCAAAGTCCCCTCCATTCGAAAACAGCCACCTAGACGAGCCCTGTGTTGAACATAGGGCACAGTTTGTGCATAATATAAAAACAGTTCAACAAGTAGGCTCCTAAAAGGAGCAGTATCTCGACGTCGGGCTAAATCCTTTCTCAGCCAACGTGCTTGATTGAACATAATGGGATAAACTTTTGAGGGGGATGCTGAGTGATTTGTAGAATGAGAACGCCTAGAAGGAGGGAATCGCTTACTTGGTGTTGAATTGAATAGATCTCCATGTCAAACTTTTGAATTTGCATTTCGCATGTTTCGGGAACACGAGTTAAGAATGAAGGCCGGCCAGAATGAATTAGCTTATTGGTTCGGTTTTGCGTATTTTGGGCTTTAAATAAAAGTGCGTTTGCCATGCACATTTGTTCAAATTTATTACACTTCATTGGCTAAGCACAGAAACAAAACTGTGAAATTTGCAAAAATGGTTTTTTGATCAAAAATGTTTCTTAACTCACACAGGTTACTGGAAATTAACTTTGAAATTTAAAAATGAGTGTGCTAGTGTACTTTGCAATTGAAAGCATTAAGAGAAATAGGCACATAAAAGGACGCTTTTAGCAAAGCCTAATACGTGGTCGTCGGCTTAGGTTAGGTTATTAAGCTTTGTACATAAGCACATGATGATCTGTACTTATTGGTTCAGAGTCGGTCCTGATTCCGTTTTATGGCTGACAGGTGTACCTTAGTCTGAGAAATAGATGAAAGTTGCGTCTAAGGTCTAAAGCAACTTCACCAGGCTTTTGTCTGCTAGTGAACTAAAATCACGTCGCCGAAGTTAATTTGCATATTGCATGAGAACATCTCTAACTTTTATATCAACCAAGGGGGCCTTGTGTAAAGATTTTCTTTAAAACTTGATGTCACAGGAAAAGAATACCCCCTCCATGGAAATTTAAGTTACAATTTTTTAATATGTTTTCAAATAACAAAGAAAAATTGAAATCTAGTAAATCTCGGTCCAATTCAAAGAAAGCACCTACAGGGTCCCCTTCGTACAAAAACCCTCGCAGCTAATAAAACCAGTGCTAAGAATAGGGTGCAAATTTTACGTCGAACATAAGCAGTTCATTTTGCTCCAGAAATGACAACAGCTATCTCGCCTTTAGGCGAGATAAAAAGAGACTCATTCGATTACAATATCTCGCCTCTAGGCGAGATAAAAGTTTCTCTAACAAACACACGGATCGACAGAAAACGACGTATGTTTTTCGACGTGTGACCTGACGTTCGGCCGCGTCAAGCTTTCATTCTATTGGGAACTAGACGTGCTGACAGAATCTGATTGCAGATTCATGCCAGACCTGTATTTGGCAACTCAAAGCCGCCAATCTGGATACAGGCCTGGCCAACGAAGGGGATGGCCTGAAAACAACGCCTCAGCCATCCGATGACAATAGTCACGGATAAAGCTCTGAAACCTGTCTCCTACTTAATACTCTCGTTATCCGAAGCTGGGCCAGGCTAAGGGGTGAGCTCAGACCCCAACTTTAGTTCAGATATCCACTTAGGTATGAGCTAAGCGACAGCTGCCTGGTACCCATCGCTACTATTGATATCTGCCAGATATTGAGACAGACGTCACGTAGAATCAGAAATGCTGAAAATCATTCGCTATCTGCCAGGTACACCAGAAGACTATACTGTGTAAGACTATACTATACCGGTACTTCCCTTCGTTTACTCTGCGTGCTTGTCGGCACCGGAATCGAAAAGAGCCGACGTCTACCTACCGACAATCCTAGAATTTGCGGCTCAGTTGGTAGAGCGTCAGCTCGTTAAGCAGTAGACCGCGGGTTGCGTCAGTTGCCCGATTTCATCGGGTGCTTGGTGGTGTGCAACTTTCTTTCACTTTTCAACTGGGCCCTCGGCGGCACAAGGATAGTCCACAAAGGTAATATGAACCAACCTTTTTCAAAAAAGGGAAAACATTTATAATGTCTCCATAACTGCAGTTGTGGCATACCTGGGCTACACAGAAGTATACTTTGGCTACTTCAAAGCTTGGACATAAGAAGCAGTAAAAGACGCCAACAATGTTTCGGTATGGCCGCCGTGCGCGTTTCTTCAAGTATTTAAAAATGAAAAAATTTAAAAAATTTAAAAACATTTATCCTACGCAGGGATTTTTAAGTTTGTTAAATTCAATTTAAAATACTGAGACAACCTGGGATAAATCTAGTTTCTGGAGTAAAGTCATCCTACTGTCGGTGGGCGGACGTAGCCGCGACCTATCAATCTTTGCAAATTCAAAAATTAAATTTTCTCCAATATTTGGAATTTAACAAGTAGGTCCCTAAAAGGGACATTATCTCGCCGCAGAACGCAAAATTTCATAGTTCTCTTCCATGCTAGAGGTCGAAAGGACAACGAAGACAAATCTACATATGTATTAGGGTAAACTTGGCATTTGTATATGGACAATTCTTACTCCGGGCCATTAGAATAGTGCTTTCGGTTGACGTGGGGACATATATACTTGGAATACACGGATTTAAAAATTACAAATCTTACAACAAGTGCGAACATACGTTCACACAGGGGGCCGATTCTGGGTGATCTATCCCTGAAAAATTTCAAGAGTATAGTCAAAAATTCGTTGTTCTCTAATGTTCTCCGACGACAAAATCCGCGTTAATGTGAATGGCCAGCTACATATGTAGATTTACTTTGCTCTTAGTGCTAAACTCCACCAGTGACAAATTCAACTAATTCCAAAACTAATTTGCATATTATAACATAACTATCAACTTTCTAATTTCTTATTTCCAACTAAGAGGGTTTTGTTCGAAAGATCCCAGAAAATCAAATTTTGGCGAATATTTTGTACATAGCAAGCTAAACAAGTTGGCCCCTAAAAGAGGCAATATTCCGCCAATGAGCCGGAGTACATGCTGATGCTAAACATTATTTGCGTACACATTTTTTCGAAGCCAATCAAAAATCATCTATATATTTATTTTTTCGAAGCTAATCAAAAACCATCGATATATTTATCCGGCGAATTGAATATAAACTAGATGAGCACGGGCCGGATTTTTACGGCCCGGCCCGGCCCGGCCCGCTCCATACTTTGCTCGGCCCGGCCCGGCCCGCTCCATACTTTGCTCGGCCCGGCCCGGCCCGCTCCATACTTTGCTCGGCCCGGCCCGGCCCGGCCCGCTGGCATAATTTTTCGGCCCGGCCCGGCCCGGCCCGTTCCAAAATTCGGCCCGGCCCGGCCCGCCAAAAGAAAAATTCCAAAATTTTACTAACAATATTATTTCAAAGGCTTCAATGCAAGATGGAGAGGCTAGATTATGCTACGAAATGTTAAATTTTGCCATAAAATAACAAGAATCAGTAAATGTGCAGCTAATTTTAGTGATTTTATAACATTTTCTAGAGTTGATCCGGCCCGTTTCGGCCCGCTCCGGCCCGCAGCTAAAAAATTTCTCGGCCCGGCCGGGCCCGGCCTGCTAACCAATGAAGGTCGGCCCGTCCCAGCCCGAGGACCGGGTCGGGCCGGGCCGGGCCGGGCCGACGGGCCGAAATGCTCATCTCTAATATAAACTTCAAAGTAGATTGAAACAGACTTCCATCATTATGTGACTTGTAGATCTAGCCAGGGTGTGCCAGAATACCTTCTATATAGTCAAATTTTCTTTATAGTTATATATAGTCAAACCTTCTTTTCTTTATAGTTATATAGTCAAATCTTGTTTTGGTAAGCTTAGATCAGGGCTGATGACTAATATGTCGCAAATATATAAATGGAATTTATGGTCGATGCGAATACAGTATCATACAAAACTGCAACAGATGGTTTTGTGCAGGGCACAACCAAATTTCGATAGATTCTAATTAGGTAGAAACAAACCTACCTAGCCTGTAAATCCTGTAAAGCACTGATACCTGTAAGAATATAACTGCTCACCACTTTGCACAGGTTTCGTTTGTTAAATTCCGCCAATCTCTAGGTTCTGCAAATATTGTAGTAACGCTTACGATGAAAGACGGACTAAACTGAGTTCAAGAAAACGAATGTAACTAATTTGCATTTCTAAAAAGTTGTACTGCAATCCCTAAACCGATTACAGTTTCCAGCGGAGGGGGTATGTGAAAAATTCTGAATATTGAAAAGAGCACCCCTTAATTTATTTAATTTCGAAATTGTTTGTAATGTTTTTAATTACTGTAAAATTGGCGTGCTATAAAATGTCGGAAAATAATACAGAGTTGCCAGGTTTCTAAGCCCCCTCCAGCTAAAAAAAGGAGCTAGCTTTATATGATGAACATAGGGATTAGAGAACAGTATTTCATACGTGCATGTGTTATAATATATATAACCCGAAGCAATCATTCCGCCTCCAGGCGGAATAAAAACTGTTCATAAAACTTTTAGAGCTGCACAGACGTATATAAAATGCTTTACTAAAACACTCGTCAATATTCAACAGTGTTTCTACCACAGCCCCCTCTCTCAAAAACCAGCCAGCTGATGAGCCCTGCAGTGAGCATAGGGAGACCTCTGATGATTTCTCGAAAACAGTTCAGAAAGGGACTCAAACGATTATAAGTATCTCGCCTCCAGGCGACATAAAAATCTGCGGCCAGAAAAGTCTATACTGACACTGCTCCAAACGTGGCCAATTGAAAAATAAATTTAGCGTTTTCCTGGGGGATGACCAAATTTTTAACCTCACTGCTCTTGCTTGGTGAGCGGACCATTTCCCGTTTCCAGGAAATTAGACTAATTATTTATATTAGTAATTCTAATTAGGGTTTCCGATTTTCTTTGCAATTTCACAAAATTCCAAAGAGTGATTCATGGTGTACTGTACTCTTGAAGGGCTATCAGCTGGTACAAAAAGAGCTAATAACTCAAAACGTTATTTTTGGCCAGGCGACTTTTGACGCACGAATAAAAGAAGTCTATTTTTTTAGTCGAACCATGCGTGACTCAAAGCTAGTGGCTCAGGCATAATTTTACTTGCTCTTTCTGGATCAAACAGTTCCAGCACTGCATCAAAGACTTGGTTCGCTAAGGAGACAGACGCACGTTAATAGGTTCCCCTTAGAAAGCTCTTGTCGTAAATAAAATAGGTGGTTATCATAGAACGAAGCACTGAAAATCGTGAAAATAGAGTTTCGAGCTTAGGATAAAAGACTGCAATAATCAGACTAGTTCAGACATGATTTATATATTGGTAAGTGAACGAACACCGTAACATTTAAGCATAAACTGAGCATAACTGATGCAAACCGAATTACATCATTAATAATATTAATAAACTACGGAGAAATAGAGTATGATAAACAACTATGCTTAGCGTAAAGGGTGACGCAAACAAGTTGTTTTAAACTTTCTCCAAACTCTGCCGTCTATATATCTGAATTTTTGGCACCTTGATTAATTAGTTTGAAATGTCTTTCTAACTGGAACTTCTTTTTTGTTGCAATTTGATTCAGATCGGTTTTTTCAATTGGTATGTCTGAAACGTAGGAACATCTCATAGGTTCCGTAAATAATAACTAGAATCAACAGGGAGGCAAAGAAAGAACACTAAAAGGATCATAGTTCCTTAAGTTGACACTAGTCGTGCTATGAATTCAGGGGGCGGGGACCCTACAGTTTCCTTCAAACCTCAAACTTTCCAGTTTACTTGCCCCAATTTTACCACCGAAACCTGGTTTTAGGGGGAGGTGGGGTACACCTTCTGGAAAAGGGCACCCTCGCTGGCTCTTGCATTGTATTGTAAGGAAAGCAGGCATAGGAAAGATTGATAAGTCTGATATGGTAGTTCTTCAGCTAATAGCCCTGTGGTGTAGTGGGTTAGCACGTCTGTCCCGGGATCAGAAGAACCTTGGTTCGAACTCCGACTGGGCCAATTCTTTACTTTCACTGGTAAGTGAAAAGCTGAACCTCTATCTTTCCTTCTTTCGTTTCCTTCTCTCTTCTAGGTCCTGGTTTCGTGGGTACAAAGGTGCCTGACGCCTCCCATTCGGGCTTGTCCTTGGTTTCTTCTTCTTGGTCCTCCTGCCTGGTAGAAACGCTACAGTGTAGTCCACCTCAGGGTGATAATGTTCTATTAATTAAATTTATCGTTTTTTCCATTTTTTGCAGCAATAAATAAAATATTTACTGTCATATAAAACTGTTATCATTTAATAGCGTCATAACGCAGAACTTCCCCACTGCTATGATTAAATACTTTTTGCGGTGAAGTTGAATATCCGTCGTTAGAGAAGGTCTACCTCAGAGATGGAAAATGGGTAATTTTTGTAACCCTACCATACGCTGCCTTGACCCAAACCCACGCCGACCCTAAAATTTTTAAAATTTCGTGATCTAGACACAAATGACCCTATAGGACAATTTTGCAGAAATATCCAATTTCTCTGGCAAAAAGTTTCGACACTAGTAGCAAATTCCAAGTCACATTATGTATGGGTGGTTGAAACCTTTATGTGTACGGCCCAAATAAAGATGCCTACACCTGAAAGCTGGCAAAGCTGCTTAACCGCCAGAATAAATTCGGAGAATTTAAGGTGTATACGGCATACGTATGAGATCAAAACTAAGAGAACAATTCTAAAACTAATTTTAATTTTTAATTTTAATTTTAATTTTAATTCATAAAACTAAAGGGAATTATGGGGAAACCAGAGGGGAACCTAGAGTGTAACGGAATGGGCAGACAAAAGTGCACTGTGTTGGCGGGGGGAGGGGAGTGTACATGTACTTGGTCACTGTGGAATTTTAATTTTTAGCTTAGATGCTCTATATGCAGTCAAACTTGGTGTCCCCCATTTTTGGTTACCGACAGCGACAGAATTTATAACTTAAAAAACTGATTCAAATTCGTAGGTAAACTTCATTCAGGATTTCAGTGACACAGTATCTGTCTCGAGGTTTAAAACAATACCAAATATTACTCCTTCCTTTACACCAGTTTCGAAAATTTTTGGCGCATAATTATAGTCGACACTTTTCGGAATCATATGTTTAAGACACGCAGACTTCTGCTTCGTGCCGAATTTTGTCAACATCCATAAAAGATTCGACTTAAATTTTATAAACCTGTTACAATAGAAAGTGTACTAATGAGTGAAATGGGAAATTGGAAATTGACAAGACGATCCCAACGTGAATCCCCCTAACAAGCAAAAACATTGATTTCAGTTTTGGAATGAAAAATTTATCTCAGAACATGATTGATTTTTCACCCCCGATCCAATGACTTACAACCAGACATGTGCAGGAGGGAAAATTCTGGGGGGGGGGGTGAGCCGGCGGCCTTTTGCACAAAAAACCGGAAAATCCGGATTCTGGGGTGAGGGACCCCTCTGGGGGGGGTGAGCTCCAGGTCTGGGGGGGTGAACCCCCCCAAGCACATGTATGCTTACAACCTAGTTTCTATCCCGACTGCCTAGTGTAGGTTCCAATCCCACTGCCGGTGGTCAACCGGAGATCGAATGAGTCCCATTTGTCCCATTAGTCCCAGACAGGACCTATGTATGATAAAAGAGTAGGGATTCTCGAAATTTCCAGTATTAATCAGTTAGGATGAAAAGTAAAGAATTGGCCCAGCCGGGGATCGAACCAGAACGCTTCCGATCTGCAGTCAGATGTGCCAACCACTATACCAGCTTATTCATATCCGAGCTGGGCTCCCATATCAAAATTTTCAAGTCACGTGTCACCGTTTCCGAAATTGACTAAATTTTCTAGAACCGAGGGTCGAACAGGCAGTTCGATTGTTGATGAGTATTTTACGACAGAAAAAAGAAGAGGATTCGATTTAGGTTTGTCCACCGCAACAAGACTTTCTCAGAATACAAGGGCTATCAATGTATACGTAAGCTGTGCAAAAGACATGCGTATATCCAGCATTTAGTCCAGTTGAGCAACAACTGCGGTAAGATTGATTTAAAGTCGATCTCCCGTTCAAGTCAACTTTAAACCCATTTCATTAACATCCACCTAAATATTCTTTAAGTCTTGAAATAATTCCAACAAAGGTTGTGGAAAACAGAAGCATTTGTTGACTTAAAACCGGTTTTGTCGCGTCTGCAAAGCAGCAATAGGTAGTCCTAGTTTTCTCGCTTGAATTGAAGTAGTGTAAAATTGTTGTTGCTGTTATTGCTGTTGTTGTCGTCGCTGTGAATTCTGCGATTCTCAGATGCTGTTCAAAAGTCCATTGCCGCCCGTTCCTTTTCTATCGGGAACGGTTCACGATGTCCTCTTGAATGACTGTGTGGACCAATTGGAAAAGATTGCTTTCGTGCGTTAAAACACTTAATTTAATTAACTTACTTTAATTGTAATTAGCTAATTAATTGATCAGTTAATTAATTTTTTATTGAGTTACTTAGATTTATCGGAGATTCAGATCTCAGATATTCATTACCAGCAATTTTAAATTAATTTACAATTTGATTATTAATTTAATTAATTATTAATTGATCAGTTAATTAATTTTTTAGTGAGTTACTCAGTAATATCGGTTTAAAAAGAGAGAACGAAGATTCAGATATCAAATCCACTAATCAGCATCACTTTCTGTTCGGCTTCGGGTAGCAGAAAAATGGTGAATTAACCTGAAATGAAATAGCAGAGTTGTGTTAGAAATAAGTAAAGGTTAAAATGAATCAACAAAAAATGGTTGATAACATTGAGTTGAATACCGGGGTTTGAACATCTACAAAATTTCTGTCAAGTTTTGATAACACTGGACACTGGTGGTTCGATTCCCAGGCGGTCACGCAATTTTAAATGCTTTTAATCTTAATTGCAATCTCTGTCACTGTTTGGGAAAAACAAGTAAATCAAACTGGAGGGTCATCTGGCCAGCTTTTCCAAATGTCCGACTCAGGTCTGTTGTATCGATTGTTGTTGGATCAGCTTGGCTTTTACTACGCACAACCTTACACGTATACTCTATACTGAAGTGTGAAAGGTTGAAATCAGGATCTGAAAGATGTGAAGAAAAGTGTCCAGGGCGGGGATCGAACCGCCGAGCTTTGTTTTAAGAAGTAGAACGCTCTACCACTGCGCCACATCCCCGGACAAGGAGACTAGATTAGTACACTGATTTCAACCTTTCTGGGTTGCTGATATTTAACATACTCCCCTTGCTAATTTGAAATTCGGCCTCGAATTTCCAGGAATTGCATTGCCTCAAATCCAAGTACCATGTGGTCTAAGGGCGGCTCCCCGGCTGCCTCCTAACCTGAGGCCAAATTATACCTTCTTTCTTCTTCAAAGCCGGGAGCCTTCATATCAAATCACACAAGAACCAATAACCATCATATTAACCCTTAGCACCACGAGGACCACCGTATACCAAACCAATTATCTCAAGGACCTGCAATTCCACAATTCCCAGGCATCACAAACGACTTCATCTCCTCAGAGCGGTAAGGACACGGCACGGTCGCCAAATGTGAAATTCCTACCTCAGCTGCCTGGACCTGGGTAGAAATCTAGTGGCGGAGCGACTACAGGTTCCTAGACCGGGCCTATTCTGATAATTTACCTAAATTCTACCTACCTAACTAACAACTAAGGTCCTTACCAGACTACGATCACAATTTCGGATTACAAATCTTTAGCGGCATAAAAGTAAATCATACGGGGAATATAAAATAGACACAAAAGGGGACAACCACTTTCCAGAATAGCAAAGACAACACTGAAGTGATGGATCAGATCTAGCTGATCAAAGTAGCTAACAGACTAAAGACTACACAAACAGCAACCATCAATTTTAGTGTTTGTTTTTAAGATTAAGTTACAACACTTGTTTTAGTTGATTCTCAACAGAAGTGAATATTACAATAACTGACAAGCACTTATATAGGCTTTGTATCATACCATTCTACAAACAGAACTTTTCCAATTAGTCCTAAACTCTCAGTACTGGTTACAATCACACTACAACATTTCCCTCCTTCTACAGAACAAAGTCTTACTACAGTTCAAAGTAAACAAGGGTTAAATTATGACAATTTTATCTTCACTTATCTTTATTTTATCTTCACTTCACTTTATTTTATCATTTATCAAGGGGGTGAGAGATTTCCGAAAAGAAATTCCACAGATAAATTTATTTAATTTTTGAGCTCACAATTGAACATTTTGTAATTCTGTTTCTGCATGCAGATTGATGGAGTTACTGGCGCAGCACAATCCTTAGATCACACGCATAGCGGCCTAACATGTTTTTGAAGTGAAGGGTCTAACTGAGGTGGGGGGTCAGCCGTTAGCGTGCAGAGGATGTGTCAAGCTTATAATGCATAGAGTATGACAGCTGTCATACTCTTATGTATTATGTACTCTTGTTATTATGTATTCTTGGTTCTATTTATCAGTTTCATTTTTGATTAACAGAACGTTACGGTAATCTATAATAAAGACCGATTGTATCATACATTAACATAGGGTCGGTTCCTGGGAGGGACTTGCCCCCAAAAATTTTGAGGGGGCTTGTACCTCGAACAAAAGTTTTCAAGGGGGGGAACTTGTACCTCACAAATAAATTTGTAACATTTTTCAAAAATGAACGCTAATTTTACTAAAAGTTGCAAAAAAACATCAATTTTTGGGAAAAATTTCAAAATTTGTCCCGATTTTTCCGAAAAATTGGACATTTCAGCAAGAAAATTCCGGCGAAGCCGGAAATTTTTTGAAATTTTGCTGTAAAAACTAATTTCTTCCAGCCATTTTTGATTACCCCTTGTCCCCGACGGCGAGAGGGCTTGTCCCTTGTCCGGATTGGGGGGGGGCTTGGACCCCCCAGACCCTCCGCGTTAACCTATGGATTGTATTCATTTTATTACAGATCGATGGAGTATCCGGTGCAGCACAATCCTTCGGCGATGTGCTGCAGTCGGTGCTGAATCTGGCGAGCGTGCTGCAGCAAGACGGTCTCCGACTTGGCGACATTGTCGTGCTGTGTCTCCCAAACTGTCTGGAGTACATTCCCTCCTTTTTGGCCATCTCCAAATGCGGTGCCGTCACCTCCGGAATTAACCATTTGGCGACACAAGGTCAGATTTAGGCTCGAGATTTCAAGTAGAGTTTATACTTTCCGCTACAGTCTAACCCGTACGTAATCTGTAGACGAATACTAATTCTATAGATGAGTATTATTGGGGCCGAAAATTTCACGAAACATACACAATTGAATCAGACTTTAGGTTAATCGCTCTTGTTTGAGAAAAGAAACATATTTTATTAAATTAATTCGTGTGGCTCACCCTTCTGAAAAAATGCTTAATTCCGCTCCACTTCGTAAGCCAGGAGTTACAACATAGAATCTTTCTAATTCCATCCTAAATTACTGACATTGGAAAATAATTTTTAATTAATTCCTTTAATTTTAATAATTTTAATTAATTAATGGTGTTATTTTTCGCTAATTATTCCCCATTTTAGACGAATTAGTGGATCGCTTTAGAGACTGTGAACCGAAATTTGTTTTCGGAGATCGTGGAAATGCAGACCGGATTAAAGCAGCGTTAACAAGTGCAGGATTGAAGGCGAAGGTAACGTTGAGTGTATAATGTTTGTCAGTTCTCAGCTTTTCTATTTAATCACTTTGCTGATCACAACCAGTGTCGTGGGTCATTATTAAGTTCTCCCAGAGTAAGAGCACTCACCGCGCCCATTGGCTCTCTCCTGTTTCAGACTAAGCCTTTGCCTTAGTGACTGCAGACAGGCGTTTTTCATTATTTCTTTGTGATTAATGCTTCATGGAACCGCCTGCTAGAGGCGTTTACTTCATTTTCTTGACGTAAAAGCAGTGCCGTTGGCTGACGGAAAATATTTTGTTTTTTGACCAAATTTTCGACCTGTCTTCGCGAAAACCGGGTCTGTGGAAAAGGGTGAGTATCTAGTTACTAGAGACCTCCGGACTGCGGATTATTTTGCCGAAAGAATTTGCTCTAATCAGTTGTTAATTTAGTGACAATAAACACGATGTTAATTAATTCATTTATAAACTTTATCATATCAATTATCATATATATTGATATGTTGATCACGATTCACTCAAAATTCCGCTGTATAGACATCACTTTTATCAGAAAACTGATTAATCACAATCAAAGGTTCCAACCAAAGTTTATATCAAGATGGTGCAAACGCGGGCTAGCTTTCGAAATCTTCAATGTTGAAATTTCGGGGGAGTACCACTTGCCATTGTTAACGATATGTTCATACGCGTTTGAATCTAATTGTAATCTGATTGTCTAATCCTATTCCTCAATCCTACTCCTATTCCTCAATACGTTATGTTAAAATTGCATGTACCCTAACGCGGACCCCCAACATCTTGGGGAGAGTCCCGATTTCATGTAGAAATTTGTAAAAGCGTTTAGCTCTTCGCTTATTGCTTGAGTTTGCACTACCGAACGCTTTAAAAATCAACCAATCAACGAAGGGCTATGTAAAGTTGGAAAGGTACAGCTAACCAAACTTTACGGGTGGAAACTGTGCGCGTATGGAAACGACGAACCTGGAGGAGACTTATGTTCCAGTCGACCTGGGCAGGATCTCGCCACGAATATTTAAACCTAACAGACTACTAAATAAAGCTTGCTAAGTGGACGAGTAAATGCCTAACTATCAATCGCAGAAGAAACTTTTAATAAATTAAATACACACTCAGTGAATAATTAAACTACCTAAGTCTGGAAATAACTCAGAACCCTACCTACCGAATATACAATTCTAATAAAACCTAAGCTAAGAACACCCTAACGGCTCAGTAACTGAGACCGCATTTAATAATGGCAAAAGTAAGAAAGGGAGCGACTCCCGAAAAATTACAAAACAGCATAGCCAATTTTGACAGGGAACCATTCATAGCAAAAGTACAAAATAGGAAAGTTCAAACGATAATAAAGTTTAGGGGCAATTTAAAATAAAACAGGACAGAAATATTGACATTCACAAATATAAACCAAGCTACTCAACACAGATTAGACCTCCAAATATTTAAACCCACTTCTAATAATATCTCAAGAATAAGTCCCTAAGCCGTCGCGGCTGACAATAATGTAAGACATAGCATTCGAAAACTTTCCCTGAAACCAAAGCACAATATTAATTATTAAATAGAATAAAACAAAACACTACTATAAACCACTAATAAATTTTGGTTCGACTCACAAGGTCGCCTCGGAGTCTAATAAATGAAATAAATACACATCAACTTACAAATACCCGGCTAGGAAATCCACTTTGAAAGAGCAACACAGCTAATAAAAAGGGGCAGGGGAGAGAGTAAACACAACCGCACGGTAGGACTCTGAAAGATAAGACTGACTAGTTTTTGAAAGGGATGTTGAGAGAGGAGCCTGGTGAATTTTGATTGGTCCATTTTGAGACCCCCTTTGCAGACGGGATGCTCAGAGCGCATCCAGAGAAATTTCAAAAGACAAGCAGCGCCACCTAGCAGCTAAGTGGGCTAAATAAAATATAACACATTTTATCATAGAAAATAACCAATTTCACACCAATTTCAACACAAATTTACACAATTTCACACACCACATATTTCTCACTAAAAATACCATTCTTACTCAAATTTCACATTAAAATAAACACATTAAAAATATACACTCAACTCACAAGAGGGACAGACGCAACGTCTCCCTATTACATCTCCCCAGGGCTTACCGCCCGAGCTCCTGCGAGGGACACACAAACCAAAAAGAAGGAAGAAATTTACCCAACAGTGAAAAGTTTTGACTGAATTTTGGTAAATGGGGCTCAGCAAGTAAGTCAAAACAAAAAGAAATACCAAAAATACAAAGCTAAACTAAACTTGACTAAATAAGAAACTAGACTAAATATGACATGGCGTCAAAAGACTAGTGAAGACCAGCCATAAAAACACGCATGGGACGCTGCCATATTAATGCCACGGGACGGTGCGTGAACGGGCGACCCATGATCCACCAGCCACAGCGGCGGGGATCTCGTACCTGTATAAGAAGCAAACCAAGTAAACAAAATAAGAACCCAAATGTCAGCTTCGTCTGGGTCTCTTCAAACTAGGGTACGGAGGTTACCTCCCGCCAAATTTAGGGTGCGCCATCTCCGGCTGGGTGGGCGGGTGGGCCTAGGCTCGCGTCGCTAACTCAGTTCCCTTCGGATCTCCTGCAAAATTAAAAGATGAAATGTAGTTAATAAAGTAATTTATGGGAATGGGTAGTTAAATAAATTTAATCCCAGTGTTTCACGTGTAGGTAGGAGTAGGTTTGTGGAGTCTTTAAGTAAAATATAAGTATTAAATTAAATTAAAAGAGTTACAAAGTAACCCTAAACATGCTTAAGCATGTATAAAAAGGACCAAAAGGGTACGGAGAGTCCCCAAGTACCCTCGTGGTACTTATAAAAATAAAGTAAATTAAATTAGGAGGGGTTAGAATGGATTCTTTAAAGTTACTAAAAACGCGAAACACTGGTTAAAATATTAGTAGAAAGTCCCTTAAAATAAGAATTTTGGAGAAGATCCTCCCAACCGCGCATGCAGGCCTTACAGTAGAATAGGGGCATATAATTCGGGAACTACTTTGGCGCTCTGGAGTGGGAAACGAAACTGACATTTTACCAAGAAAATTTTTACAAAAATCAAATAACAGGTACAAATATGGACAGGAACAGTTGGGACAACTAAAAGACATAGGTACTAAAATAATTTTGATAAAAATGTGGCGGCAGTAAAGGGGACAGACTGGGACATGGCTGGTGCGTCACACATCTTCTGACGTTGCGTCAGGTTACGAAATACGAATTAAAAGACACAAACCCGCAATCAAACCCGTTAATAAAAATACGAAAATAAAAGCTTCAAGAAAAGAAGAAACCCGGTTTTAGTAAAACTTTTGAACACATCTTTGGTTATGTGATTAAAGCAGACAAAATACTGACATGACAAGTAAAACTCTACACCAGCTCACAAAGAAAAAGGCAACATTATGCATAACACACAGTTCAAAATCACTACAAAATACGCGAAATTTTGGTTAATTTATAAAAGCAAGCTCCAGGAAAATGGTAAAAAGTTAAATAATTGGTTAGAAAATCTAATGTTTTAGATGAGAAAAAACTCAAGAAAATGGTAAAATGTAAGTAAGTAATTAAAGAAACTCTAAAATTTAGAATAAAGCTCGGAAAAAGTTAAGTTTTTCAATGTTAAGAACACCGCAAAAATACAACATAAAAAATAAAATACGTACATATGTATTTAAAGCACAGAATAAAACTAGTTTCAAATCACCAAATGGGGAATCGTCTTCTGTAGGAATTGGATCTATATATAGGTAAGCGTCCATATCGCTGGAATGGCACGAATCAGGAATTAAGTCAGAAATTGAGCAATTAGTCGTCATCGGGTCATCACAATCGGGCAATACAGATCTGAATTAGGTAAAAGTCACCATAAGGCAGTCTTCATTATTTGAGCAGTCACATCAGGGAATAATGGTCCAAATAGAGGTAGTCTGGAATTAAGATTCAGGTCAATATGAATGGCAATGATGGAATAGGCAATGAAATAGAATAGCATAGTAAATAACGCCGCTGCTGGATTGATGGAATGATATGTTACAGGTGACCTCCGCCGTAAATATGTTACATCCGCCGTTAAATGATCAGGAAAGGGGGTTTAGGCTACAACTACACCGTCGCGGTAAGTTGAGCTAATTACGTAAAGTTACACCAGTCGCTGGTAGTAACCAAGGGCAGGGGAAGGGTTCAGAAACGATTCCAAACCGGGCTTTGGCGATCGATTGGGAGGCGGGAGCCAGCACGATGAGGGGCGGAAGGATCAAAAATGGCGACGCAGATGCACGGCCAATAGACATTATTCTCCTGTCCAGGCGGTGCTAACCCGGCAATAAATTCTCCCTGGCGATTCACCGGCATGCGCAGCGCAGCCGCTCGCAGTTCCGTTGGCGGGTTATCCAGAGTCGTTAGTCATCAAGTAATCGTCCGATAATGAATGAGGTGATCCAAATTACTAATTACCAAATTGTTCTTTAATCAGAATGAGGCAATAATCGTAATGTAGCAGATCAAAGTACACGCGTAAATTAAATCAGAAATTATAGAAGCCAGCACATAGTTACCATGTGGCAAAGCAAGAGCTGGCATATACTAATGACCCTATCTTCAGTGGACCAGGCAGATGAGCACAACAAGGCAGCCTTATTGTGGCCATCCCACGACCAAGTTCTGTAAGAAAAATACCCAAATATTAACCGCCATTTCACTGAATTCCAGCTGACGGGCAACCCCTGGTTTACACTCAACACTCATGCACCCGTCCACTGAACTCACCCACCCAAGCATTCAAGCAGCAACTAGAATCTGAAACAGGCCTCAGAAAAAGTGCAAAAACTAACAGAAGGTGAAAGCATGATAAGTGTGAGAGAAAAAGAAAACTACACACACAAGAGAGGGTGGGGTGACCTACCTATAATTAACCTACGTAAAAGGAGAAAAAAGAAAAGACACTACACACACACAGGTTGGGAACATACATAATAACACGCACCCAGTATATGCACTGAAGCATACACTATATATATAGAAAGATATGATAGGGCCCCCTTAACAATTTACAACGAAAGACGATCCTTTAGAGTTAAAAGAAAACCCCCATAGGTAGATTTGTAAATTAAAAGTGAGAGAATCCCCTATTAGGGTAGATAAAAGAGAAAAGAAAACCTATGGCTAGATTTTACAGCCATAAGTTAGGGAGGTAGAGAGAAAACGTTAAATAAAGAAGAAAACCCCGCTTTACACCAAAAACAATAAATCATAAAGGAGGCCC
>JASAND010001990.1:0-67940 GCA_030248195.1 Trissonchulus latispiculum | reverse complement strand
TATTATTAGTGTCAATATGTCACGCTCAGACTCTTCGCCGCGCGCGCCGCGAAGAATTTGTCAAACGTGCCAATCAAATTTCCGAAGGCGTGGACGAGCGCGCGTGACGGCCCCATCATCGCGCGAAAGTACCAAAAGACAGAGGAGACTTTTAATTCAGGATCTTAATGCAATACGTTGTGCTGCTTCAATATGAGTGTTTATACAGTTTTTTTCTATTCATGTAATCCTATGATCTATGTAGAATCCCTGATATAAGCTCGAAAAGCCGTGGGTCGGATGGAAGTACCTCATACTATCTCATCGTTAACTCATATCTCCATTTGCTGAATATTGGCTGAAATTAATTGAAAGTACTTGCCTGAAAGTTTGAAAACTTAGATTTGGAATTTAAATCTTTAAAGGAACACTACCCCCTGAGGCTCAATTTCCGCTATGAAGGTAAGCAGTATTGAAGTACAGTAATCCACATTTTTCAGCAACATTAGCTTTAATGTAACTACAGGCGAGTTCTGTACACCTTAAGCGAGATTCTGTTGCATGTATCCAAAGCGGCTCTCGCAGGTATATATACAGCTGCAAGGCTCAGATTTGCATTTTTTGCATTTGATTTTCTTTGCATTTCCAGATTTTCTTAGATTATTTTTTGTGACTATTTTCTTTGCATTCAGTTTTCTTGCATTTGCTTTAGACTATTCTCAGCATCCCACTCCCCTGCATCTGATTTCGCACTAGATTTTCTGCATCTGATTTCTGCATCACTCTCTGCATTCAGATTTTCTCCACTCCATTCTCACCCGCCTTCTCAAAGACCTGCCTTTGCATCTGCCCCTGAGCATCTGCCTTTGCATCTGCCTTAGATAGACTCTTTTGGCATTTGATTAGATTTACCTTTTTTTAATTGTTTCTTTTAAGATTTACTTTTTAACATTTTTTTGTTTGCTTCTTTTAGATCTATTCTTTTAGATTTGTTTTTAAATTTATTTCTTGCATCTAAGATTTGCTTTTTTTAATTATTCTTTTGCATTTGTTCTTTTTTGAAGATTTGCTTTTACAGGTTATATGGATTAACGACCAGCTTATTGACCTACTTGGTGACGTCTGCTTTGGTATTTTTCTGGATTTTTTGTCGTAATATTGGCTTGACGATTTGTTCCGCTCAATTTGGTTTATATTTTCGTTTCTGCTATTTTTTGTCCCCTATTTTCCTGATTACCTCATTAATCAGATTTTGACCAGCCAGAGGGACGTGGGCATCTTTCCAAGGTATCTGCCGACAGTCCAGCTGGCTGGTCCCAGCAATGGGGTCTCCAGGGATCACCTTTTGCTTTTGCTTGACACAATTGAACAAGCTCGGACAGCTTTACCTTCTTGATGTGGAGTCAATGTTGACCTCCATTACCACTATTTCTACATTCTCGTAGGTTCTTACTCACTTGCTCCGGCTCCGAATGGGGGATGAACGAAAAAGGAGCATCTTGGTTTTCTGAGACGCGCACGGGGCCCGAGGTGATCACGGGGAGCGAGCGCGGCTTAGATCCATCTCCATGTCCGAGGTGCTGGGCTCCGGGATTCTCTCAGCGTACTGGTCCGCCATCTCGGGGCCGCTTGTCATTCCTGGAAGTGCTCGTCCAAACGTCAGAATTAAGCTTCAGGCGTGACACGTCCTGGTTTAGGCCCATAGCTCGGTCCCAACAGCCGTCGTGGAAGGTTTTGGTGGGGGGGTAATCGGCCGCGTGGTACTCGGTGTTACGGGCGGAACCTTCTGCCGTGGGCTGCAGCCGGCAGACTCGCCGCCGCCGTCGGGTTTCACCGCCTCGCTACGTTCCATCTCGGCAAAATATTGACCGACGACTACAGCACCACATCTACTCAACAGGTGGGAGAATTGCTTGATCAGGAAACTTCCTGGTTTCAGAATATGTACCGCATAATTTGAAATGCTGGTTTTCACAATGTTGGGGTACTCAAATCGATTTGAACTTTTTTTTCTGACACAGCCGTCTTGGAAATCGAAAATTGATAACTCTAATTTCTGATTTTAACTTCTGGTTTAACTTTGAAATAATTGACGCATCTGATAATACGGCAGTGGCAAAATCTTTATTTCGTGTTGCTCTCACTTGTTTTCCTAGTCCAGGATGCAAATCGGCCAATTTTGGGAGAGATGTACGGTAAGATTTGCAATACGGCAAATCTCCCGCAAACCATGAAGCTCTACGTCAATTCATGATTTAAAATTGAAGCAATCTGTGTGAGACTTGCCAAAGTTGTTTTCAGTGTAGTTGCGTCGTTGTAATCAGAAGTAGAGAAAATGGAGTATTCCCGGAGCATCTCAGGTATCAGAATACTGATTTTATCCCTACGTCATATTGATCTTCTTTTTTCGATTAATCCTCGTGATATATATATGTAGTGTGTGCACCCCAATTTTCCATGTTGATTTTTCACTTTCAAGCAAAAAGTTTTTTCGTTTCGCCATGAACAAATCTGAAATTAGCAAAATTCTTAGTTCGGTTGATTGAATAAATATTATGGAAATTGCTTTGATGTGTTATCAGTGGTTGACCATTTTGAATAACTTTGTTCAGTTTATACATATTTGAGAACGTGAAAAATGCAAAATTCTACCTAATTTATCGATAAATTTAAAAAATGGCAATCCCTTTAAAAGTGCCAAAAAGGCTATTTGAAACGCACTGCAATTTCAGCACATGCATCGCTTGTGCAATATGTAGATTCTCACAGTACGAAACTACAAAATTGGCAAAAAATGTGCAAAATTGTTCGACACAACATCTATGCAACAGATCAACATCGACAAACCGGCAAATCGGCCGAAATTTTTCCTGCTGCCTATGCAACGAGGACAATTTCTGGATTTGGCCAACAAGCTCACCGGCAAATGCGGGAACACGACAGTTTTAGCTCAAACCAAGAAATGTCCTCTCGCAGGTGAATTTTCATTCGCCAAAATCAGAATTGATTGGGTATTTTTTGAGAAATCGATGTTCAAAACAAAATAATAAAGTTTGCCAAAATAGCTTTCGCCAAATCTCTAATACGGCAAATTTCCGGCGAATAGGTACGACAAAATGTGCATCGAGTTTCAAAAAAGTATAAATAAACTAAAATTGTCCGTACGATTTGGCAAATCTTGAAAAACCGATTTTGCCGAAAATTGGCCGTTTTGGCCTCAAAATTGTTTTTGGCTTAATTCTGTAAAGAAGTTCATTTTGATTCTTCTCAGTCATCAAATATTGGTAATTCGAAAAAATTATGTGCCGAGAGATCATAAAAAACCAAAATTTTCTTATCTTTTTCACCTGGGATCTACAAAGAGCACCGAAACAGTATATTTGAAAGTTTCATCCACTTTCACAAAGAATTAAAGTCTACGCTAGATCAAATTCTGAATGTTTATTTACCGTTGGCTCCAACGGCGCCGCGGGACTGTAGGCCAAGTTTTACAAAGTATGCACACCGAGCTTTAAACGATCTTTTTAATAGAATTGGAAAAGCAGTTTTTAAGAAGCATGAAGAAGAATCTACCAATAACTGTCAATAGAAAATTTTTTAAATATGCCAATAAAAGCTCAAAAGTTAAACTGAAATTCCTGTACTTGTCCGACCAACAGCAACTTTGCATCTACATATTAGCGCGCAAAAGTTTTGAGCGCGCGCTTAAATTGTGCTCCATCAATATTTTTACGGGAGTACAACTGTAAGTAGGTGTCGCTACCGCCGAAATTTTGATGCTTGATGTATTTGAAGTTTTATAGGTTGAAACCTACTTCTCGTTGGTCCCGACATTCCATATATCTTCTATAAGATTTTTCTGCTGAGCTTATCCTATATTTGCATTTTCATTTGTCAGTACCAGTACGAGGTGCCATTTATAACATAAAGGGGGTTCTAGATCATCTCGGCACGTGGGTCTCATAGTATTGCCGCATCTCGGACTACTTGATCATTGTTACGGTAATCACTGTATTAAAATGGAATACAGACAAACCGGCTGGTTTTTGCCAATTTATTAAATTTCAGCTACAGATTCTGGCAATTTGACATTGGCCAACATAGACTTTAAAAAAGTTAACTCAATTAGTGCACCTAAAATTTAGCATCTCAGACGCAGCTTTGGCGGCATATTGGCTGAAAATTTTTGTCGCTGCAGGGGGACAAGATGTTGTACAAATTGGCACGTTGACGAGGAGGGGTAGGGCTAGGTTCTAAGCTTTATGGGTCTATTACTGTACTGTAGTATGTTGTTTTTTATTTCTGGGTACTAAAAAGTCTTTGTTGTACAAAAATTGTCACAATTTTAAAATGTGGGTTTGTACATCGGTTGCCGGTGAGTTTTCGTACATTGGCATATCAGCATCTAAAATGCAATTTATCAACAAAATAAAAATGTTATGTTTTGTCAAGTTGAGCATTTTCGGCAACTTTTTTTGTTTTCTATTTTATATATACAACTTAGAATGAAACTTCATGTGTGCGTATGTAGTCTGCGCGCTCCGGAAAATGCGGGTCCCCTTTTTTCGTTAAAGTTACGGAAGTTTTCAGTTGAAAAGGTTCAAATTTGCTCAATTTTTGCATTTTTTGAGGGTTATTCTCTATGCGCATTATTCTTCTTCCTTCATCTTCTGGCTTAAGACGTCCTAATACTGACCCAAGTGGCGGGCGGGCGGGTACACAATATACTCAATTTGGTTTGATTTTGTGATACCTTATACGAGAGTGTCAATTTTACAAATTGAGCTCCAAAATCGTGTAATGATATTCATAAATTTTCTTGTTTGATTTATAGTCAAATTTCGGAAGTACTGTCGATTGTATTAAGTGTACAGTAATTGAATTCTAAGAATGGACACGAATGTAAAGCCACGTAAAGTATTTTATTGTCTAAAGCTTGTTTTTGCAACAGGTTGTCGTTGGCCTACATTGAGTGTCTTCTTTTTCTTTCTTTTTCGGGTACGCAAATTCTTAACAAATTCAAATCTTGCTGATCACTGATAATCAAAATACTAAATTCGGAAAGTACAGTCGTGGCATATCAGGAAAAATATTAATTTCTAAAATTAGTACCGTTCGTAATATAACAAAGCCCCACAATTTCTAGCAAATTTTTGATTACATTTCTGATTTTCAGCAATTAACATTTTGAGTTTTTTTCTATAAAAAGTCAAATTTCATATATTGGAGCGCGTGAGCAATTTCAGAATAGGAAAATTCTGAGGTATCGTAAGTACTCCAATATTGTTTATTCGGCCGGAGGGAAAATTTCCGAACCCAAAATGCATCCCTCTAAGTCCGAGTAGTTACGTTGAAATAAATTCTGAGCGATGATGTTAAAAAAAAAAAGAAGGTAGGGCTCCTGGCCAGCTCACGGAGGTGTTGGCTACAGTTTCCGTTTAAATGGTGTCCCCATGGTGAAACCAGTCTGTTTAGATCTATCCACTTTGGGTGCAATAACCCAACTTTAACCTTCTCTACAGAAATACAGGGTTCCTTATCAGTTTGGGGTGGAGTTACTACAGCATAGGTTGGTGGTAGTAGGGCTCCTGCCTGGGGAAGTTCTCTGGCAATCTGACTGGACGGGTCCAGTTTGCTCAAAATCGACTTTTCCAAAGTGACTGTTTGGTAATACGAGTTCTGGTGCTAGTCATTTGAGGACTTCTGAATCCAGCGGCCCGTGGTCGAGTCCTGGACCGGTCCAGTCGGCCAAAAATCGATCTCTCTAACAACAGAACATGTCATTTGAGAATCTTCAATTTCAGGGTTTGGGTCCGACCGTCCAAAATGCTTCAAGATTTTTTCAAATGAAAGCCATTATGAGAGTTTTGCCTTTGTCATTGGAGGACTCTCCAGTCCAGCGGGTAATTGACCATGGACTTGTCCAAATTGCCAAAATCGATTTTCCAAAGTGGCCAAGTTTGCATCAGATGAAAGCCTCTCGGTGACATGAACACATCAGAGTCGGAGACCTCCCTCTCGTGGAGTCTATATAGAGCGTGACCAGTTGACCGAACTGAAAGCCTTTTTTCCAAGTTTGGTATCAAATGAAAGCCTTTGGTGATATATTTTAAACATTCTTATCTCTCCAAGACCATTGAGAAGTCTGTATTCATAAGGGATCGGTTCAAAATCGCTTTTTGGAAAGGTTTTCAAGTTTGGTATCAAATGAAAGCCTTAGGCGAACATCCTTCATTGGTATCTCTCCAAAGTTCTCGGCAAAATCGTCAAAAATCAAAATTTCAAAAGCCAAATTTGTCAAAAAATTTTCCAAAATGTCACAACCTTGGCATGTATATGGAGTATGGTCACAGTACATATTGGTGCCAGAATTCAGCGACATGAACAGTGGTTTCCAGCCTAGATGATGCACGTGGCCGAAAAGGCCACTGTTCATGGCCTTTTCAGAACTTTTTACACGGTGCGTCATCTTAGGCTGGAAGGCCACTGTTCATGGCCTCTACAGAACATTATACACGGAGCGTTATCTTAGGCAGGAAGGCTATTTTAAAAGCCAACCAGCACCGCAACCTTGGATATGCTGTTATATATATACATGCCAAAGGTTGCTCTGCTCATTTTGGGCTTTCATTTAAAACCAAATTTGACAACTTTGGAAATTTTGATTTTTGACCAATTAGGACCCCTTGCCAGGGCGCCACAGGTCGCTAGAGACCAGTTTGGAGGGGTCCTCCAATGAGATAAAATGTTCGCCTCACCAAGGGCTTTCATTTGATACCAAACTTGAAAACCTTTCAAAAAATTGATTTTGGACCGGTCCGGACCCTGGTCAGGGCGCCACAGGCCGCGGGACTAGTTTGGAGGGGTCCTCCAATGAGATAAAATGTTCGCCTCACCAAGGGCTTTCATTTGATACCAAACTTGAAAACTTTTCAAAAAACCGATTTCGGACCGGTCCGGACCCTGGTCACGGCGCCACAGGCCGCTGGGTCCACTTTGGAGGGGTCCTCCGATGACAAAAATGTTCGCCTCACCAAGGGCTTTCATCTGATACCAAACTTGGCCACTTTTGGAAAAATCGATTTTTGGCAATTTTGGACCGGTCCGGACCCTGGTCAGGGCGCCACAGGCCGCTGGATCCACTTTGGAGGGGTCCTCCAATGACAAAAAATGTTCGCCTCACCAATGGCTTTCATTTGATACCAGACTTGGCCACTTTTGGAAAAATCGATTTTTGGCCATTTTGGACCGGTCCGGACCCTGGTCAGGGCGCCACAGGCCGCTGGGTCCACTTTGGATGGGTCCTCAAATGACAAAAAATATTCGCCTCACCAAGGGCTTTCATTTGATACCAAACTTGGTCACTTTTGGAAAAATCGATTTTTGGCCATTTTGGACCGGTCCGGACACTGGTCAGGGCGCCACAGGCCGCTGGGTCCACTTTGGAGGGGTCCTCCAATGACAAAAAAATATTCGCCTCACCAAGGGCTTTCATTTGATACCAAACTTGGTCACTTTTGGAAAAATCGATTTTTGGCCATTTTGGACCCGATCCCCGGTCCGGACCCCTGGCCAGGGCGCCTCTGGGGCCGGGCGAAACCTACTATAGCCTATGCTGTAGTGCTCCCGCACCCCACCCCAAACCCCAAATAAGAGAACCCTGCTCACTGTAGATATTTCTGTAGAAGAGGTTAAAGTTGGAGTTGCGACACGGTAGGGCCTACCACCATCAGGGTGCCCCCCAGCCCCATGGATAGGTCCTAGAGCGAAACTAATGGGCCCTTTAGATTCACCATATAGGGGTTCCTATTCGAATACAAAACCTCAGCCCAGCAGCTCTTATGTATAGGGCTGCCTACTCCGTAGGCCCAGACCCCCCTTTTACACACTAACTTTTGACCCCTGGCCAGGGCGCCACAGGGCACCGACCGACATCCTATATAGCCTATGTTCATATTCACGTTAGTACCTTCTTACATGCACAACATGAGAGCCCGGCTTCGCTCGCTCCGTTCTATTTCGAAGCTAATAGATTTTCGGACTTAGTTTTTTTCGGGGCTCATTTTGGGGTTCCCCACCAGGTGGGGGTCTCCACCCACCCAATCAGCCCGATCGGTCCACTCCTCCGCTGGCCCCAGGCCAAACAATGTCCAGATTATACACATTGCGTCAAATTTTCCCTATTCTAGGGGGAGCGCTCACGCGCTCCCCCTAATATATGTAAAATTTGACGCTTTTAATTTTGCTTTTTTCGGCGCATCGAAATGTTAATTTATGAAATCAGAATGTAATCAAAAAGTGTTTACTAAAGTAATAAGGCGATATATTACTGAACATTTACTAATTTTAGAAATTAATATTTTTCCTGTTGAATGTGTATATATACGACTGAGTACTCCAGGTAGAGTTAGTATTTTCATGATTATCAGTCAAGTGTTCAACCCAAGACTGAATTTGTTAAGGATTTGTTAACTTTACGTACGAAAGAAAGAAAAGAAAGAAAGAAAGAAAGATTTACTCCAAATAAATGTGAACGGAATAACGACAATACAATTGCGTAACAAGCGAAGACAATAGAAACTAAAAATCATAAACACGTAGAAAACTAACCAGAGTATCTTTACATTCATTTAATCCATTCTTAAATTCAATTATATTTTTACTTAATACAATCGACTCCGGTAAAGCATTCCAGGGTTTGAGTACTCGGCAAGCAAAAGAAAATTTATGAATATCATTACACGATTTTGGAATTTTCAATTTCAACAAATGACCTCTCGTAGCATAAGGCGAGTCCACAAAATCAAACAAATCGGTGGCAGATATAATTGTGTACCCATACATTATTTTATACACCATAACTAGGTCAGTAATTAAACGTCTTAATTCAAGAGATGGAAGAGAGAGAATAGCGCACTTTTCTTTATAAGAATAACCCTCAAAAAATGCAAAAGACGAGCAGAATCTTTTTTGAACCTTTTCAATAGCTTCTATGTCTTTTTTTAACCAAGGGTTCCATATTTCGGACGCATAAGACAATGTTGGAATTACATACGCTTTATATAGTTTCATTCTAAGTTGTATATCATCAGAAACAAAGTTATTTAGTAATAACGATAAAACAGACATAGCTTTATTTTTAATTTTGTTGATATGAATAGCAAATTTTAAATTCTCAGTGACCCAGACCCCTAGATCTGAGTAGCCATCTACTTTCTTAAGTATTTCGTTTTGAAAGGAATACTGAACTTTTTCATTTGAACGGCCGATGTACAAGATTACAGTTTTAGGAATCGAGACAGTTAGTTGCCATTCACTGACCCAATTTTGTAGCCTGTTAAACAAAGACTGCAAGGTTGTGTGACGGTTCAGCCCCGAAGCAAAGAACTTAATATCATCGGCATATGCACAACAATGTATATTCTCACACGAGTACAGTAGTTCGTTAATAAAAACTAAGAACAAGGTAGGACCACAAACAGACCCCTGTGGGACCCCACTAACAACATCACACCAGTCAGAGAAAGATTGATTTATTTTAACCCTTTGTCTTCTCCCACCCACGAAAGCTTCGATTATATTTAAGAATTTTCCAGTAATGCCATAAGCTTCAAGTCTGATCTTCAATTTCGGAATTGCTAGTGAATTAAAAGCTTTTTTAAAGTCTATGTAGGCAATGTCAATAGACTGCTTAGAATCTATATCTTTAAACCACTGAAAAGAACAATTTAATAAATTTGTAACAGTGGACCTGCCTTTTAAAAACCCATGCTGATTTGTCGCAAGTATTCCATTTTTAATACAATGATTCATAACATGCTTATTGATCAAGTAGTCCAAAGGTCTGGCTGCTCCACTGGTTAAAGAAACGTCCCTATAGTTATCTACAGATGATCTAGAACCTTTATGTTTATAAATAGGCACCACATTCGCATCACGCCAACCTTGAGGCACTTGACCAAGATGGTAACAGAAATCAGTAATACAGAATATAGGATAAGCTAATTCAGCAGAAAAAGTCTTATAGAAGATATATGGAATGTCCTCAGGACCAGCAACTAGAGTAGGTTTCAACCTATATAAAACTTCAAATACATCAAGCACATCAAAGTCCATACGTTCACAGCTAGTCATACACCTATGAACTACAGTTGGCAAACTGCCATCATCATGAGTATAGACTGAGCCAAAAAATTCACATAAAGCTTTACATTTATCTATGTCAGATACAGCAGATTGCTGTTGGTCCAGTTTAAGTACAGGAATTTCAGTTTTAACTTTGAGCTTTTGGTTGGCATATTTAAAAAATTTTCTATTATTTGGATTATTGGCCAGGTCTTCTTCATGCTTTCTTAAAAACTGCTTTAATTCTCTATTAAAAAGATCGTTTAAAGCTCGGTATTCCTGTTTCGCATTAAAATCCATACTTCTAGTCCATGTTTTGAACGCAGCTGATCTCCTCCTTTCAAGCCTTTTTAAGTTGTCAGGCCAGTGTAGATTAGAAGACATACATTTCACGTTAGGCACATATTCATCAATAACATTATGTATAAACTGAACAAAATTATTCCAAAAATGTTCAACTACTGATAACACACCATCAAAGCCATTCCATAATATTTTATTCCAATCAACCGAACTAAGAATTTTGCTAATTTCAGATTTGTTCATGGCAAAGAAATTACGAAAAAACTTTTGCTTTTCTCTGCAACGAACAGAAAGTGAAAAATCAACAGAAGCATGATCGGAAGAACCAAGAGGAGCACACACCTCTACCGCTAATAACATATCACGTGGATTAATCATAA
Source organism: Trissonchulus latispiculum (assembly GCA_030248195.1). Classification (NCBI taxonomy): domain Eukaryota; kingdom Metazoa; phylum Nematoda; class Enoplea; order Enoplida; family Ironidae; genus Trissonchulus; species Trissonchulus latispiculum. The sequence goes on along the minus strand of JASAND010001990.1, from coordinate 57,153 downwards.
GAAGATCCAATATATGACATGGGTTAAATCTAGTAGGCGTTCTGATTACCTGGGTAAGATTTAACTCAGAGATACTGTTTAAAAACTCCATTTCTCTCTGATTACAGCTGTACGAAATTTCCCACTGAATGCTTGGCAAGTTAAAGTCCCCACATATCACTTTGAGGACTCTTGATGTGTTTTCCTCATATAAAAGTTTTAAATCATGAATGACATTATCAAGAGCTTCATGGTTTGCAGGAGGCCTATATACACACGCAAATCTTACATTTATATCTCTAAATACAAAGTCAACAACTACAATTTCAGATAGGCATCTATCAGCAATAGAGGGACTAGAATAAGTGAAACCTTTACGAAATAAGACACACACTCCACCGCCATGTCTATCACGATCACGTCGAATTATTTCAAAGTTTAAGCCAGAAGTTAAAATTGTATCAGAAATTAAGTTATCAATTTTCGTTTCAGTAAGAGCAACTATGTCATAGACATCTGATGTCAATAATGCAAAAAGTTCAAATCGTTTGCTCAGAATACCGTTAACATTACAATAATAACATTTCAAATTATGCGGATCATAAACGAAATCACACACATAGTTCACAGTCTGTTTTCCAAAACACAAGTTCAGTTTCCCGGATCAAACAGACGGCCACGAGACGCCGTAGCCCTGATTTGGTTGATATGGTCTTCTCTAGTCGGCGTCAGTCCAGTAACAGCATGGGAGTAGGACATCAAAGCAGGCGGTTGAACCTGACGGCGCTGGCGGGGATACACAGGCCGTCTGCCAGCTGCAGCAGCAGCAGAAGGAATTGTGTCTGGAGGAGCCGTACCAGTCATATCCTGCTGATTTCCCGTTCGAGTGGGACCGGAGACACCAGGTACCGTAACCGGATGCATATCAGTCACCACAAAACCTTGACGATGATAGGATGCAGCCAGCCTCATGGAATTTCGCTCCCTAAATGTCATGTCACGCCTGAAACCCCAATTCTGAGGGAACTTTTGGGCCCGAGCAGCTTCCAGGAAATTCTTCTTCGCTAACTGATCAGCTACCCGAATCTTCAGTAGACGCGGACCAGTACGCTGGGGCACGTCCCGTTTAGCCTCAGTTATGGAAGATGGATCTAAGCCAGCTTCCTCCGCCGCCTCCCGGATCACCTCGAGATCCGATTTGTCCTTATCCTCAGGAATACCGAAGCCGCAGATCTTATCCTTCTTTTCTTTTCGTTCATCCCATTCAGACAGGCAAGTGAATAGGGCCTCAGCTGTAGATGTAGAAATAGTGGACACAATGGAGGTCAACATTGACTCCACATCAAAACTGGAAACAAAGCTGTCCAGCTTTGATTCAATTGTGTCAAGCCGAAGCAGGAAGGACGATTCCGCCTCAGGACCCCCGGGTAGCCCACGACCGAAGTTAGGTTGGTCGGAACCAGCTGTGGACGTATCGGCGGGAGCTGCATTTCCCGTTCTGGAGAGAAAAGATGCCCATTCTCTCCGCAACTGGTCAACATCTGATTTCATCTTGGGAAGGTTCGGGACAACATCTTTGCAATGAGCACAGAGAAAGACCACACCTCTGGCTACGTCAACGGCCACATCTCTATTGGAGCAGTTTGGATGGAAATATCTTGAACAGCAGTGGCAAGATGTAGCTGACGCAGATTCAACCTCCAGATTGCAAATCCCACAAATAGAAACCATGATGACGCTTAAACCAAATTAAATTAGTCAGAAAAATAGGGGCAAATAGGCAGAAATGATCAGCGAAATAGATATAAACCAAATAATAGCAGGACAAATCGTCAAATAATGAAAAGACCACTAATCATAAGGCAAACCAGAAAAATATATAAAGCAGGCAAAATCCGAGCGAGTCGTAAGAAAGTCAGCTAGATATATACAGCTGGTCGTTAATCCGTTGAAATAGCCGTAAAAAAGAAGCAAATCTCAAAAAAGAGGCAAATCTTAAAAAAGAAGCAAATCTAAAAAAAAAGCAAATCTTAAAAAAGAAGCAAATCTTAAAAAAGAAGAAGCAAATCTGTAAAAAAGAAGCAAATCTGTAAAAAAGAAGCAAATCTGTAAAAAGAAGCAAATCTGTAAAAAAGAAGCAAATCTGTAAAAAAGAAGCAAATCTGTAAAAAAGAAGCAAATCTGTAAAAAAGAAGCAAATCTGAAAAAAAGAAGCAAATCTGTAAAAAAAGAAGCAAATCTGTAAAAAAGAAGCAAATCTGCAAAAAAGAAGCAAATCTGAAAAAAGAAGCAAATCTGCAAAAAAGAAGCAAATCTGTAAAAAAGAAGCAAATCTGTAAAAAAGAAGCAAATCTTGAAAAAAACAAATCTGTAAAAAAGAAGCAAATCTGTAAAAAAGAAGCAAATCTGTAAAAAAGAAGCAAATCTTAAAAAAGAAGCAAATCTAAAAAAGAAGCAAATCTAAAAAAGAAGCAAATCTAAAAAAGAAGCAAATCTAAAAAAGAAGCAAATCTAAAAAAGAAGCAAATCTAAAAAAGAAGCAAATCTAAAAAAGAAGCAAATCTAAAAAAGAAGCAAATCTAAAAAAGAAGCAAATCTAAAAAAAGAAGCAAATCTAAAAAAAGAAGCAAATCTAAAAAAGAAGCAAATCTAAAAAAGAAGCAAATCTAGTATACGAAATGTATATATACCTGCGAAAACCGCAGGCCAGCTCTAGTAGAATCGCTAAGGTGTACAGAACTCGCCTGTAGTTTGCATTAAAGTATCGATTGCTGAAAATATTGGATTACTGTACTCAATACTGCTACCTTCATAAGCAGTGGCGGATCCAGGGGGAGGGCCCGGGCACCCCCCTTTGCGATTTGGGCCACTCCCTTTAAGATTCTGGGCCCCCCGTCCTAAGTTTTCTTATAAGAGCAGGCAAAATTGCATTTCAATTAGTTTCAGCCAATATTCAGCAAATGGAAGTTAGCGATACAATGTGGGATGATAAATAGAGTGCTTCACGTCCATTTGTAACGGCTTTCGGAGTAGATTGCGATATTTTACTGAGCTTGCAATATATATCAGGGACTGCAAAAATTTACATAGACACCATCGTAAGGACATAGTAGAAAAACGAAAGCAATCAACTATAAACGCTCATAACTTGTTAACGACGCAACGTATTGCATTAAGATTAGTATTTTCTGAATCCGCAAAGTCTCCTCTGTCTTTTGAGTACTTTTCGCGCGGTGATGGGGCCGTCACGCGCGGCCATCCGCGCACGCCTTCGGCGTGATTCTCGTTTGGCACGTTTGACAAAATTCTTTTCGCCAAAACAGTTTTAAACCGCGCAAACCGAAGAATTTAATCTGAACGTGACATATTGCCACAGACTGGGCAGACAAAATTGGTTTTATTGATCTCAGCAGTTGCAGAACGTTGAACTAGTTGCAGTAGTTCTAGAATCAGGAACTACAACTTTGAATTATCTCTGTAGTCTGTCGAAAGACGTTTAAAGATCTCAGGGTTAGCATATATTAGCAATTCTGGCGTTACACTGAACCCTTTGAGCTCGGGCCCCTCCCTTTACAAAATCCTGGATCCGCCACTGTTCATAAGCGCTTCTGTCATTGCATTAACTTGGTGGGGCTATTAAATATGGCGAAAACTGCTTATATATATGCGTGCAGAAACATGAAAAAGTGCAACTTTTAACACAATGGGTAATTTTGGGGTGACCGGAAAAAAGGAATATGAAAAAATGGAAAAAACGGAAAAAAGGTTTTTCCGGCAATCTTTTTTCCGGAAAAAACCAACCCTACCCTGTGAGACCCCTCACGAGAAAGCCAAACCCCCCATACCCGACCTTGACTACTCCCCCCAAGGCGAGCTTAAAAAGCGAACTTCCCAAAGGTGTATATACCTTGAGAAAAAGTTGGAGAGGGGGTAGCCGAAATTAGGGTGGGTGGGGTCAGCCGTTTTGAGGTGGGGTGGGGTCCGGAAAAATCGAATTTGGGGGGGTAAAAAATTTTTTGATCAAAAATTTAGAAGAAATTCGCAAATTTGCTAAAAAAACGTTATTTCCAACTAAAAATCAACAATATATACTTCTTCATGTTTCCTCATTTATTTGAAAAAACTTGGATTTTTTGCAAAAATTTCGAAAATTGTGACAAAAACTGACAAAAAATTGAAAAAAATTAGATTGAAATAAACAAAACGCAAAAAATAGGTTCAAAACGCAATGTGACTAGCTTTTGATAAGATTTATGTCGAAAATAGTATATATATAGATTTGATGTCGAAAAAGGCCCACTTTTAGCTGAAAAAATTTGCTGGCTTTTTCCTACAGGGGTGGGGGTGTGGGGGTGGGCCCCCTCCAGTGCTTGGTCCCCCCCTCAAGAATCGCCCCCCCAGGATTCGGAATTTCCCCCCAGAACCCCCCTCACCCTGAAGTGCCCGGAAAAATAGGGTTTTGAGGTATATAAATTTTGAAAAATTTTTCCGGCTTCGAAGCATTTTTTAGCTATTTTAAGCTTAAATTTAAGTTAAAAATAGTCAATTTTTTAGCTCAGCAGCAAAAAATAGCTATTTTTAGACATTTTTCTAAAAAATTTTCTTCCCCCCCCCCAGAAATCCGAGCCCCCTCCCCAGACTTCCCCCCCAGAAATTTTTGCCTAGGAAAAAGCCAGATTTGGGTACAGTTTATTAGAGAAAATTTCCTAGTTTTGAGACCCCCAAGCCAGATTTAGTCTTTTTACAAAACAGGGATACACCTATGGTTCTCAGCTAGCCCTCATGATAAAAACTTACTTGTATATACTTTTTCCATCTCTATTGCTGCTGCAGCAATCTGATGATGGCTCCGGATCTATAAACCAACTTGTTTAACCGTAAACCTCCACAATCTCATAATAAAAAAGTTCCAGCAAAAATCCGAGAATGTGGGTTTCCCCCATGGCTATAGATTATACGTTATACGTATGCAAAAGCAAAATTCTCAAAATTAATCTTTGACTAATGCTTTAATAAATGTTAGACAAATATATAATATTATATACTAGACAAGGAAAATGCAATCATATGAATCTTTTTGATGACATTTCACAATATATAGTAGAAAATGATTAGATTTGTTTTCTAATTTTTTTAATTTCGAAACAATCAGAAAATAATTAGAAAAAATTTGAATAGTTTTCTAATTGTTTTTTAGTTTGGAAAACAATTGGTAAAAATAAAGAAAACAATTAGAAAACAATTAAGATTTTATTATCTAATTGTTTTCTAATTTAGAACACAATTTGAAAAGAATTAGAAAACTAGAAAAAATTTGTCAACTGTAGAAAATAATTAGAAAAAATTAGAAAACATTTAATATTTTTTCTAATTGCTTTCTAGAAATGGGCTTCGTGTGGGAGGCGGGTGGGTTTTCTTTCCACCAAAAAGGGGGTGGATTTTTTCACTCCATGGCTATATATGTAGCTATAGAGGTTTAAGTAGCTAGCTAGTATGCCTTGGCAGTTCGAAGTTGGTTGTTTTCTTGTTGCCGCGTGATGAAACCAGTTTTGGTAATATTTTGAGAAACCTAAAAACCTGTTATGATGATTTTAATAACAAACTGACATCTAAATTAAGCCTAAATTCATAAGGCCAGACTCATAAGAAGCTTGCTGAAATGTCAATATGATGCTTATAAATAGGCTTGCCATAAAGGGAAGCGCCAGAACTTGTTAGTTAGTTGATGTTGCTCGATGGCTTATTGTGACAATAAATCCTAAATGACTCTGTCTTGTTGAAGGGACTTAAGTGGTTTTAGGTAGCGTGGAAGATAAGCTACAAATATGGTGCCGAAACCCGGGACCGAACCAGGGACCTTTAGATACGCTGAGGCAATGTGCTGGGCTGTGACGGCTGGGGAATAGCTCCAGCGTATCTGGATTGTTAGTTTAAAGAAAATTTTAGGCAAGTTTGGGTAAATTGGTGCAAGATAGCGGAGAGACAATTAGATTTGATTAAACAATTTCTTCGCATCACTGGGAGCAAGAGTTTTATTAAATAGGGACGATTTACATGCAACATTTGTGGGTGAGGTCTTGATGATCTGGCCTTGTAGACAAGTTACTGCAGATAAAATATTTTGGGATTATACATACAATAAAAAGTGCTATGAATATGTGCCTTTAATATCGGCTGGACAACTGTACTTTATCGCTCCAGGCAGTCGGGATTTGCTCACGGATGCGCCGGAGGTACAGTGTAGTCACCACTTTCAGGCTATTTTTAAAGAAAATGGCCACTGGCAGACACAAAATGGTAAAGTACACATTGAAAAATCTTCATTAGATATGTTTGAGGAGTATCATGCTCAAAATTTGACATTTGACACTCCGCCATTATTTCACAGTAATTTAGCCGGTCTTATTTCTACAATAGGATATTTTCGATCTTATGCAGCAAAGATCGAAATTCTAAATTATCGAATGGAGAATTTAATAAATTACACGGCCGGTACTTCGGTAGATCCAAATATTATTGCCTCTACCCTGAGAGGCGTCGGTGACGGCATTGGGCAGATCATCGAAGAAACCGGCGTCGCTGCAGAAGAGGTTCTGTTGGGTATCGGGAAAGGTGGCAGCAACTTATTGACGGGGCTAGGAAAAGGCACAGGATCTCTCATTAGCGGCATCCTCAAAGGGCCAATGCAACTGTTAGTTAATATTGTAGTTTTCATAGGTTTGATTGCACTAGTATGTATTGGCCTATATCTAGCAATTACCGAAGTACCGAAGCAATTACCGAAGCAATGTGAAGACAGATTCGCAATTATCGGCAATAACCCTTAATGATTTTCGTCAGAATTGTGAATCAGAGACAGATCAATCAATAGAAACATTAGACATAAAGGGGCACGAAGGTTCAGGCGGGCCAGCTGCGAATGATGAAAATTATCGTTATTGGCCCCCTAAACTTTTTGAAGTAAATCTAACTAAAAGTAATAAAAAAGTGTCCGCATTGGCTATTCACGTCTGTGTTAATAAATGGCCAGTGAGAGCTTTAATGGATACCGGTGCCAATGTTACCCTCATTTCGCCAAAATTTGCAAAAATTTTTGGAAATTGGAAACCTTCGGCTCTTCGAGCTGTATCAGTGACAGGAAAGACATAAAATTTTTGGGGGCTATCCCAATCTCTGTTAGGTTCGGATCAAAGGAAATTTCGCATGTAGCACACATTTCTAACATCGCACATCCAATTATAATTGGTACTGACTTAATGACAAAATTGAAAGTTCCACTGACAATAGATTTACAAAAGAACTGCCTGAAACTTTTAGATCAGGAAATTGAAATTTGTGAAACTCGCAGAAAGGTTCATAATAGTCCCGTTAGACAGAAAATTTCAGTAAACAATGTTACGCTATCGGAGAACCTAGAAATTCCAGCCAGAGCAGAGTGTATTGCTTTCATTGGAGAGACAAATTGCACCTGCCCTGGAGATAAATATTTTGAACCAGATAATAAGACTTTAGATCAAAATTATGGAATACTTTGCGGGAAGTTAGCTATAGACTCGAGGCAAAAAGACATTCCTCTTCGATTTATCAATTTTAAAAACCATCCGGTAAAGCTGCCTGAGGGCACAATTGTGGGGCATGTTGAACAATTAGTGCTATCAAAATCGCACGCAAAGGCTCCCCGCGCCAATTTATTGGACTCGAAAATGTACAGCAGAAACCTACCGTGAAAGGTGAACCAAAATTTATCCGCAGAACAGAGACAGAAACTTGAAAACTGTTTGAAGGAATTCGAAGATATTTTTTCCAAGCACGAATATGATTTAGGGCAGACAGATGTAATTATGCACGAAATAGACAAAGGTAAGAACCGGCCGGAAAAGATAAAAAATTTTCGAGTCCCCATGAAATTGAAAGCAAAAGTGGAGGAGCATATTCAAAAACTGAAGGGTGCTGGTTTAATTGAGCCCAGTATTTCGCCTTGGGCAAGTCCCCTTTTGCTTGTTAAGAAAAAAGGTGGAGGGGACAGAGTTGTACAGGATTATCGTAAGTTAAATGCGAAAACGAGGAAAGACACATATCCACTTCCAGTAGTAGATGAAATTTTTGACACTCTTGGCAACGCACAGTACTTTACATCTATTGATTTGAGCAGTGGGTACTGGCAGATTAAATTGCACCCCAGGGATGCGCCTAAAACGGCATTTTCTTCATTTATGGGATTGTATCAATGGAAGGTGATGCCCCAAGGATTGACTAATGCTCCTGCTACGTTTCAGAGACTCATGGAATTTATTATGAGCGGTATTCAATGGAAGCATATGGTTGTTTACTTAGACGATATACTAATATTTTCAGAAAATTTTGAAGAGCATCTATGTCATATTCGAGAAGTCTTAACTAGACTTAAGAAATATAACTTGAAGCTAAAACTAGAAAAGTGTTCATTTTGCTTGACTCAACTGAAGTTTTTAGGTTTTATTATTTCTAAAGACGGAATAAAACCGGATCCAGAAAAGGTACAACAAGCTGTAATGGAATTCCCGAAACCGGACACAGAGAAAAAATTGAGGCGATTTCTAGGGCTGTGCTCATATCTTAGGCGCTTTGTGAAGGGTTTCTCGCAAATAGCGGCACCTTTAACTAACATATTGAAAACAGGTGCATCACCCGTTTGGACTTCGGCATGTCAAACGGCTTTTGACTCTCTTAAAACTGCGTTGGCCAGCCCACCAGTTTTACTTTTTCCAGATTTTAGCCAACCATTTTATATAGAAACGGATGCTAGCGGCACTGGTATTGGTGCCATTTTAAGCCAAAAGAAAGACTCAAAGTTACAGCCAATAGCTTATGCTTCGCGATCGTTGACACAAATAGAAAGAAAATATCCCGCAGTAGAGCAGGAAGCATTAGCCATTGTATGGAGTTTAAGTCAGTTCAGATGTTATTTGGTAAATTCAGACTTCACCATTATTACAGATTGTGCACCTCTTCGATGGTTACTGACCCATCAAAATCCGATGGGCCGACTAACAAGATGGTCGCTTATGCTTCAGCAATATGCAAATAGAGTCAACATACAGTACCGACCAGGTGTAACACCTATACAAAACACCTAATGGATTACGGTAGGAATTCTCCGAATTCCACCATTTATGACTTCTTTTATTTGTTTTGACTGTTGTGCTTCAAAGAATCGGAGTTAATACTTTTAGAGCCAAAACATAGCTCCAAGAAGAGATGAACTTTGTTATCTTGCTATTATGTAGTTTTGTCTCCCTGTTTGATACATTCAGTTGTAATTGAGTTCTGGACGAGTAAAGAGGTGCGCCAAGTGTTGCTCTCTCTCTTAGCTTCAAACAGGCACGGATAACTGAGTGTTACAGTTGGTGCCGAAACGGACTTTGGGTAAGTATCTTGTTAAAGTAATGGCTGAGTCTGAAGACATTGGCATAGGTACTCCAAGAGATCTGAGACAATTGAGCAGAACTGTCCAGGCTCTCGAAGTGAATGCAAAGCAAACTTCCGAGTATGTAAACCACGAGTTTGATCGCGTAAAAACCTTATTAGCAGACGTGAACAACTTGACTAGTGACTTTGAACTGACAGGCCCGATAGCTGAAATCGGTAAATTTTACGGTTCTCCCTCAGAAAATTTTTTAGAATGGCAAGAAATGTTTGAATTAGTAACTTCTGGTTATGGCTGGAATACTGAGAAGAAAGTACAACGTTTGCCCACATTTTTGAAAGACACCGCCCTTTACAAATATAATTTGTTGCCTCCAGCCACAAAACAAAGTTATACAAGCTTGATCGAGGCACTGAAACAGCAGAAACTTCCTCCTGAACATAAGAGGTTCAGCATGTTGGAACTTAGGAGCAGAAAGAAACGCGAAGGCGAAACCTTAGCTAAATTCGCTCAGGAAATTAAGAAACTTGGAAGACAAGCTTATGCTGATATGGAAGCTAATGCTCAAGAACAATTAATTCTTGACGCTTTTGTAGCTGGGCTGCCAGCCAAATTGCAAAAATCAGTTTTGAACAAAGCTCCAAAAACATTGGATGAAGCACTTACTTGTGCTCATACAGAGGAAGCACAGCTAAAGTTTATGTTAGCAACGTCTCAACCCCAAGATTCGAAAAGCAGTTCCGATAAAAGCAACGTTGATCTACTTTGTGAACGTTTTAGCTCCATGCTTAATAAGCTGGAGGAAAAGCAGACACAGATTTCAGAAAAATCTGTAGATAGGGATGTGGCTGCGGTAGAGAGGCACCAAGATTATAGAATAGACAGGCTAGATAGGCTTGAAAGACGATTTGACGGGTTTATGCGTTCAGCGGGTCGCAGATCTTACGATACTGGCAGAAACCGAGCGCCGAGGCCCTTTAACCGTAATGGTCGGGGGTATCATCGAGGCCGCCCTACTCGGTCTCGATGGACCCCGGATGGAGCACCAATTTGCGATAACTGTGGCAGAGCTGGTCACATACGCTCGTCTTGTCGTCAGAGATCTAGATCTAGAGAAACATATAAGCGGGATCGGTCGGATACACCTCCTCGGAGGCAACGAAATAGAGTTACTTTTGAAGACAAAATTGTCACTGCTAACAATATTGTTGTAGAGGACTACGACCACCGCCGGGAATTGGAACTTATGAAAGATCAACTTAAAAGTTTAACTGATTACGTGTATGCTGAAGAGCAACACGTGAATGCCATAGAGCAGCAGAAGTCACCTAAATTTTGCGACAAAGATTTTGCCTCTGACGATGACTATAAATATGATATAAACAACGTCCTATGTAATGAGATTTTGATTTCAGAAACACCGATCTCGGAGGAAACACCTGCTAGGCCAATTCTTGCTACAGAGAAGAAAAAGCACCAGAAAAGAAAGAGAAACCGGAATTGTAAGTTGGTTGTAGGCGATTCAGAGATGTCGCAGGTAGTGCTGTATCCCTTATGGGTAAACACGCTGACAGCATTTTTGACAATACTCCGTTCTAATGCTGTTAAAAATTATTTTTGCATGTTACTTTTGATGTTTTCATTTTGCTGGCTCCCAACAGCAGCAGAAAATTTTAACTTGTGTGGCCAGTCAAGGGGAGGTTTTGCATTGGAAGTTCCGAAAGAAATTAGTTGCAAACTTCCCCCAGTTGCTGATGTCTCAAGCGCCACAGTCCAACTTTTTGCACCAAGAACAACCCCATTGAAAACCATAGCGTATGCTTGTTATTTGCGCATCCGTACTATTTGTACAAATGTTGGATTTTTTGGGGGTAGGGGCATTACAGCCGATGTAACTAAGTCAGAGCCAGTTACTGGCGACGTCTGCCTGTTAGCGTCCAAACATAAAACGTATAGACACCAAGAGTTGTTTAAACTTTCGGATTCTGTATGGACATCAAAGGAGGCTCTTAAAATTCAATATAACTGGTGCTGCTATGATTTTTGTCAAAGCCTAAAGACGTTTGTATTAGAAGTGGGAGAAGCTGCAACATTAGATGGTAATACTGTAGTTAGTGACTTGGGACCAACTGGTGGTTGTTTTGCTTCAGTTGGAAATTGTGTAGGCAGTAACAGCTTAATAATTTGGGATAGTAAAGCTTTAAATTCTAAGCTATGTCCTTTTGAATTCAAAGGTAGTTTTCATGCAGACTTAGCTGGAAGTAGTGTTGTAATAAAGTCTGTGCAAAGTGCTTTTTCTATAGCTAGCAGTTTAAATTTGTCATGCTTGCCCCAAAATTCGTTTTTAACTGAACAGGGTGTGGTACTAACAGTTGTGAACCAAAGTAAGACAGATTTTGATTTTAATTTAGTGAATGAACCAAAGTTTCACAATAATTCCGCAATTGCAGCCGCCGATCCAGTAAATGCAAAACTAAATTTTCTATTACGTCGAATGAAGGGATGGGAAATGGACAATTTTAAGCAAATTTGGATGTCCTTATGGCAATTGGCTTCAAGACAGCTCCACACTACTCTACAGCTGTTAAGAATTGATCCAACATTAGGAGCTAGAGTCCTGCTAAATAAAACTGATTTGCATGCGGCATTTGCTGGTGACGCGTTAATTGTTTGGCCATGCCAAATTGTTACAGCTAGTAAAATTCACTGGGATTATAAAATAGGTGACGTTTGCTATGAATACATCCCCGTTGAATTTAATGATACTGTTTATTTTGTCGCTCCGGGAAGCAGAGATTTAGTTACCCATGCAACTAAAGTATCATGCACCCATCATCATGAAGGAATTTTTAAGTACCAATTTGGATTTCGTACCGAAAGCGATCCTGTACATGTTAGTAAGGTACCAATTGAGTTAGTCTGGAGTCAACACAAGTTTGAGCTAATTTTTAAAGCTCCGGCCTTGTTTCATAATAATTACATTGGCCTGGAGGGCGCGATAGGAAATTTTCGCAGCTATGTCGCCAAGACGCGAATGCTAGAAGCAAGGTTAACTAGGCTCATTAATTACACTGCCGAATCAGCTGTAGATCCTCGAGTTGTAGCTGAAACCATTAACGGAATAGGCTCGGGTATAGGCGAAGTGATAAAAGCAGGTGGCGTAGCAATTGAGCATGCTCTAATTGGGCTTGGTACAGGAACTGGCAACCTGGTTGAGAACATTTTGAAGGGACCCTTGCAAGTATTTGTCAATATTTCTGTAATTGCAATCTTCATTTTAGGGTTTCTGATTATACTTTATTTCATATGTTTCAAGATGAATATAATTTCTAAGTTTTTTTTTCAAAATTTCAAAGTAAGCACGACAGAAATGATCCAGACCTGAACCACCTAACTTCATTCGATAAGCAAATTAAGCAAGCGGAAACTGATACGGAAAATGACTTGAATTTGACTGAATTTCAATTGGTAACACACCAAGAGAGACACTCACCACCGCCTCCACAATGGCCTCCTAAATATTTTCAAAATTCATTTGTTTCAAACGTATCCGCTGTGTCGAAAGCCATTGCTCTCAACATTCATTTAAATAATAAGCCGATCAAAGCTTTGTTTGATACGGGAGCAGCAATCACTTTAGTGAACAAGAACTTAGTAAAATTCATTAAGACTTGTAGGAAACCACCAACGCAAGCGAAAGCAATTACGGGTCACAGTTTGATATTACTAGGTCTCGTTTTAGCGAACTTTCGCATAGGAGGACAAAGCATTAACCATGTAGCACATGTGACGGAGTCAATGAAGCATGACTGTTTGCTAGGCACTGACCTAATGTCTAAACTCGACGGTCAAATTATTATCGATTTTTATAAAAGGAACATACAAATTTCTGGAGAGCGCTTCCAATTTCAGGAACATAGTTTTTCAGAAAATAGGAACTTGCCTAGCGCAGCAAGCAGTTTTAGTCAGGAAGTTTTTCTGGAAAAGAACATAGTCATACCTCCAAGATCCGAAATGATAATTGAATGCGCTAACACTTCGGGGCCGAACGGAAAGGTTGCTTCAGGAAATTTATATTTTGAACCTAACAATAACCGACTTTTAGGTTTTGGTGTGTTAGGAGGAAAAATTTTGTTTAGATCAAACACGGGTTTTATATTTTTGCGCCTGATGAACCCGCTAGTCTAAAGTGATTTTACAGAAAGGGTTAAGCGTCGGAAAATTAGAGGAAATTGATGAAGTTGATAGCTACAAACCAGACGTTAACAATGTTTCGGTTTTCACAGAACACATTGATAAAATTGACCTGAGCGATGCTAACTTGACAGAAGAGCAAAAACAACAGCTGCGTTCCCTTTTGATCAAATTTCCAGATGTTTTCTCGACTGGAGAATTTGATTTAGGGCAAACGGAAACTGTCGAGCATGAAATTCATAAAGGTAATCACCCACCCATCAAACTTAGGCCCCATAGATTGCCTTTTCAGCAACGCCATACAGTAGAAAAGTTTGTGTCTAATATGTTGCAGAAAGACTTAATTGAACCCAGCAATTCACCATGGGCTAGTCCGATAGTTCTGGTGAAAAAGAAGGACGGCTCGCATCGGCTTTGCGTTGATTATAGGAAATTGAACTCCATAACGCGTAAAGACACCTATCCTTTGCCCCGCTTAGACGATGCTATAGATAGTCTGCACGGTGCTAAATATTTTACATCTTTTGATCTAGTGAGTGGGTATTATCAAATAAGAATTTCGCCAGAAGATAGGACTAAGACAGCTTTTACAACTTTTCTGGGGCTGTCTCAATTTAAAGTTTTGCCAATGGGATTATCCAATGCGCCAGCAACATTTGAGCGGCTGATGGAAAAGATTATGTCTGGTTTGCAATGGAAAACACTCATTGTATATCTAGATGATATACTTTGTTACTCGAAATCTTTTGACGACCATTTACTGCACCTACAGGAAATTTTGATTAGATTGCGACAATATAACCTTAAAGTTAAGACAGAAAAATGCAAATTTTGTATGAAGCAAATACCTTTTCTAGGTCATTTGATTTCTTCGGAGGGTATTTTACCTGATCCTGGAAAGCTCAAGGCAGTCAAAGATTTCCCGATACCAAAAAAACCCTAAGGGGATAAAAAGATTTTTGGGCTTGTGCGGATTCTACCGTAGGTTTGTAAAAACTTTGCATCCATTGCCGCACCGTTAACCTCGTTATTGAAAAAAGACACTAAGTTTCAATGGTCTGAAGCTTGTGAGGGTGCATTCAAGACGCTTAAAGATAAACTTACCAAGCCCCCATACTTTCCTATCCCGATTTTGCAGCACCTTTTGTGTTGGAAACAGATGCGAGTGGTGTAGGTATCGGAGCAGTATTGAGCCAAGATTATGTTAAATTTCGAAGGCCTATTGCTTATGCTAGTCGCAGCCTGACTAGAACTGAGCGGTCATACCCCGCCACTGAGCAAGAGGCGCTGGCTATTGTTTGGAGCATAGAACATTTTCGTTGTTATTTGTACAATAGCAAATTTACCATTATAACCGATTGCGAACCACTAAGATGGCTACTCAAAATTCAGAATCCGGCGGAAAGACTGGCTCGGTGGAGTCTGTTAATCCAAGAGTACGCTAACCACATGACTATTCAATATCGGCCAGGCCCTCAGAATGTAGTGGCCGACGCATTATCTCGAAGTTATGAAATTAATGCTTTTGAAGATAACACTGTTTTTTCTATTTTAGATCAACAATTGGGAGACACATGCTTAAAATCATTAATTGATTATTTAAAGAGTGGTACAGTACCCAAAGAGAGGAAAGAAGCTGCAAGAGTGAAGGAACAAGCTCAACAGTACGTTTTGAAAAATGATCTGTTGTTTAAAATTTCTGAAGGAACTAGGAAGACGAATCTTCTAGTTATTCCAGAAAGTGTGAGATCTAAGATTTTGGAAGCATGCCACGACTCACCGTTGTCGGGTCACATGGGATTCGCTAAGACCTTTCAAAAAATTAAGTCAAGGTATTATTGGCCCAAATTACGCCAAGAGGTAAAGGAATACTGTAAAAGGTGCGTTAAGTGTGCGACGCGAAAGGACCCTCCTCAAGCCTTTAGGGCACCACTAAAGCCAACGGAAGTCTATGCTCCATTTGAAAGACTTTCCGTTGATACACTAGGACCGTTACCTGTAACCTTAAAAGGAAATAAACACATAGTCGTATTTATGTGTGCGTTTACAAAGTGGCCTGAAATTTTTGCAATACCAGACTGTAGCTCCATGACTATCGCCAAAATTTTCGTCGAAGAAATAATAACCCGACATGGGTGCCCTCGCGAACTTTTATCCGATAGGGCAGCATACTTTTTATCTGATATCGTCAAAGCCACATGTGAAATTATGAAAATTAAAAAGTTAAATACCAGCCCATATACTCCAAGTACGAATAGGTTAGTTGAAAGGCATAATCGGACCTTAATGGATATGTTGTCAATGTACACAGACAAATATCAAAAGGACTGGGATGAGTGTATCCCTTACTGCGCTTTTGCATATAGGTCAGCCACGCATGAGTCAACTAAAGAAAGTCCATTCTTTTTGCTCTACTTGCGAGATCCTTATTTACCCATTGATACTGTACTTTTGCACCAAGATGTAAATTTTCCAGAAACAAACGACTACAAACGAAAACTTGCCTCAAAAATCAAGAATGTATGGCTATACACTCGAACGAAAATAGAGAAAGCTCAGGAGCACCAAAAATATCAGCATGACAAAAAGATTAATTTGCCAAAATATAATTGTGGAGACAGGGTTTATTGGTATAATCCTGCCACGCCTGCAGCAAATAGAAAGAAAGGAGATAATGTTGGAAAAGCTTTTACTCCAAAATTGGCTCATTTCTGGAGAGGCCCTTATAGTAATAGTAACGCTAAAATTGCCAAATGCCGAAATAATTTCCATCGATAATCCGTCGAAACCAAAATTTTGGGTTCATGTAAAAAACATTAAACCGTGTTTTTCGCTTCATGTCCCCAATTTGAATGATGCTTCACCCATTGCTTCGCCAAGTGCAGAGGAAAAGAATCCGTCACCGCAAGCAATGAGTAAAACTGGGGCAATAGACCCCTCTTCGGACAATGAGTCACGTCCAGCCCCAAGAAAACGCTCAGTTTTGTCAACACGATATAAGTTGCGTGAAAAGCCAAAACCGCGGGAAATGCTTGATTTATGACTATATTTTAATGTGTTCGGGAAATCGGCACTCGAGACGTTTTTTACTTTGTCTGTTAACAAAAAGTATGGTACGTATGTTTTTAAATTATGTATTTTTCTGTTTCAGATGCCTCGAAGCGCATCTAGTGCATCCTGCGGCTCGGCTGGGTCAGGAGATTCAAGGAGCTGTGAGCATCACCAGGAAGCCCGATTTAAGCAGGCCCACCAAGATCATACAGCTTCTGCGCCAGAAAATCAGCCTCGACTCCCTGATCATCCAAGCCCATCTCAGCCTATTCGCCAACCAGTGGAACTGTTTTCCCACCCTGCTCACCTGCTTAGCCCGTTTAATCCCAGATTTTCTTTTCAGATTGGAGGAATCGAGTTCACTTCTGTTCGCCAGGCTTATGAATACATCAGGCTGGTACAGGCTGATGAACCAGCCCTGGCTACCGAGTTATTGGATGCCTATTACTGCGAGAAACCACGATCAATCTTCAGTTATATCTACAAAATCAAAGATCGCACGGAACCCCCCATTGCTTCATGGATTTTCATGCGAGATTCAATTCTGGAAGCTATTCACCTTCGGCGCGCTCTAAGATATCACGACATTGCCAAGATTCTGGTCTCCAACAACCAGGCTCTTTGGGCATATTCCGAGTACAAGGACATGCTTTACGCTACGGGGTTGGACGAATCTGAAACCTTAAGGACCCCTTATGAGGAATGGCCAGGAAGGAACCGGCATGGGTCTGTAATCTTGCCTCATGTTCAGCACCGCCTGCAGAATAATTTGGGGGAGCGATCGGATCTGGAGCTGGATTCTTGGATCTCTGCGAACAAATTGGTCATGCACCCAGAACGCCCAATTTTGGCAGTTGGCGACTCCATTCTGAGTCATCTGTCAGGTATTGAGGCTGGTACAGTAGTTGCCAAAGGAGGTTTGCGGTTTGACGGTGCAGTTGACGTTTTGCGCCAGAATTCTCTTAGTCAGTACCGTTACGTCGTTATTCACGTGGGAATCAATCACCTCCTGAACGACGACACGCGCCAGGAGGTCGACCGTGCGTTTGCCTTGCTCCAAGAAATGTTGGCTGGACAAGTCTGCCCCAATACTAGTATCTATTTCTCATTGCCACTACCCCAAATGAAGACTGCTACGGCGCCGGCACAACATTTTCAGGATTATTTGCGCACCAAGATCTTGGACGCCGGATTCCACATCATGGCGGGCGAGTTGGTCCCTGGCAGGAATCCGTTCAGTTCGGGTTCTGGGACGGGTATTAAATGGAGTCTGTTTGATGCTGATCGGTTGCATCTGACGGCTCGAGGCACGCTCGCATTGTATGACTTGTGGTCGATTTTCATCCCCGAATTGGCATGCTGTAAAAGATTCGTATCAATTCAGCCGTATAAACAAGAAGTTACCGCGTCCTTGCCGTTACTGCTTCGTCGACAGGTGGAAAGGCCCCAAGAAAGAAGCCAGCAGGAGGCGTTTGATGACGCAGCAGAGTTGGCCGAGCGATGCGTGCTGCTGGCAGACGAAGAAGGTTTGGAGCCGATGGAGAAGCAAGAACAGCAGGAACCGGAACCGGGAGCAGAATTTGTAAGCGGTGAGCCTACTACCTCCGCAACGGAAGAAACTGGCGTCGAATCAGATTCGATTAGACCAGCAACACCCCTGCAGGATGAGCCCTCAGTTGTTGCTGTCCTTCCGACGACGACTGAGACAGATTCGACTACAACGATTCCGACTACCACCGATTCGACTACGCCTGTTCCGACTACGGATGGTGCAGGTACGCCGAGTTCGCTGCCGTCTGAGGATCCAGGTCTGCCACCGCTACCAGCTCCAGGAAGTCTAGGGATTCCATTGGCACCAGCGACCCTAACCACATCGTCATATTCGGCTCCCAGGGTATATGGATCCCCGCCACCTTGTTTCCGACCGGTGGGCCCTCCACCGTCCATAGTAATAACACTGGGTATGGGGCCCTCTACGGCCCTGCAATACCCTGGTCCTGTGGCCGTTCCCGTTGGGTTTCCGGCGACGATCCCCTCAGGACGAGCGGAGTTTTTGGCGATCCCGGCTCTTCGTTTTCCCACGGGGGAGCTGTGGTTGTCGCTAAGTCCTGACCATATCGCAGCACCACCGGCGACTACCACAACAGGGACTCAACAGTGAGATCTTTGCAAGTACTGATTTCTCTACTGATTGTTCGCACCAAGATTAGCAAAAGTTTGATATCTTGTAAACATTTTAATTACCGTTGTTCAGTGCGATATGTTCTTTTGGAATTTTCTGGAATAGCTACCGTAATCCACTACGTTGTTAAGTATTAGTTTAGTAATCAGTTTTAGAACGAGGACGTTCTTCTTTTGTACCCCCCAGATGTAACACCTATACAAAATACCTAATGGATTACGGTAGGAATTCTCCGAATTCCACCAGTTATGACTTCTTTTATTTGTTTTGACTGTTGTGCTTCAAAGAATCGGAGTTAATACTTTTAAAGGCAAAACATAGCTCCAAGAAGAGATGAACTTTGTTATCTTGCTATTATGTAGTTTTGTCTCCCTGTTTGATACATTCAGTTGTAATTGAGTTCTGGACGAGTAAAGAGGTGCGCCAAGTGTTGCTCTCTCTCTCTTAGCTTCAAACAGGCACGGATAACTGAGTGTTACACAGGAACAAAAAAACCAAGGAGCTGATGCCCTCTCAAGAGTTTGTGAGTCAGTTGACAGCGTTGATCTGGATATTGTTTCTATTTCAGATAAACAGAAACGAGACTCCTATCTTCGTGCGGTTAGAGAATTTTTGCGGGAACGATGACCGATCAATCGGAATCCGCTTACGAAGAGGTGAGACGCAATGCTAAGAATTATGTTTTGAAAGATGATTGCTTATATTTCGTAGACAGGAAACAAGGTAAGAAAAAAGAGTTAGTGGCCATCCCTGGAAACTTATATGAAACGGTTTTATACGATTGTCATGATTCTCCGCTTTCGGGACACTTGGGTTTCCCAAGAACATTTCAGAAAATTAAAAGTAGATTTCATTGGCCTGGTATGCGGAAAATGATTAAACAGGATTGTTTAAGCTGTAAATCATGTGTGGCGCGTCGAGACCCTAACCCTGCTTATCGAGCACCATTAGTATCCATTGAAACCGATAGACCTTTCAGACGAGTTTCAATGGATCTTTTAGGTCCTTTACCTGAAACACCAAAACACAATAAATACATTTTGGATTTCATAGACTCGTTTACGAAATGGACAGAAATTTTTGCTCTACCGGATCAAAAGGCCGACACAATTGCACGATGTTTTGTAGAAAATATTGTTTGCAGACATTCTGCACCTGCCGAAGTTCTGTCCGATTGTGGAAAAAATTTTCTTTCTGAAATAATGAAAGCTATTTGCAAATTAATGAGAGTTAAAAAATTAACTACCACTCCTTACAGACCTCAAACCAACGGTTTAGTTGAGAGACATAATCGAACACTTTTGCATATGTTATCAATGTACGTTCAGTCTGAACATACTCTTTGGGATGACTATTTACCGTATGTAACTTTTGCTTATCATACTTCCACACATGACAGTACTAAAGAGACACCTTTTTTCTTTTGTTTGGCCGAGATCCAGTACTTCCACTAGACCTAGTACTGTCAAAGACAATACATTTTGACAAGTCATCCAAAAGTTACTTACAAGATGTCGTCTTGGGTTTTCAGAAAGCTTGGAAGACGGCCAAAGCAAACATTGAAGCCGCACAATCGAAACAAAAGGCGTACTACGACAAGAAAATTCATATAAACGAGTACTGTCTAGGAGACAGAGTATACCTCTACGTGCCTGCAACCCCAAGACCTACAGCAAGTCAGAAGCAGGATGACATTAAACGGAAAGTAGTATCGCCGAAGCTAGCTCATTTTTGGTTCGGACCATACCGGGTCGTGGAAATTCGCCTCCCTAACGTACGAATTCAGTCTATAGACAATCCCACACAGCCGAGCAAATGGGTTAATGTCAATAGACTTAAACCTTACCGAGAATATCATCTGCCTAATATGAGAGACTCAATGCCCCAGGAAGATCCGACTGGGTACCTACCTTTTCTTGAGGAAGCAATAAAGCTTCACTCCCTTTCGTACAATGATCCGATGATTCCGTTGACGGTTCTCTCTGAATCTTCAATTTCTAGAGACACAAAGCGAGGAGAGCCATCTTCCGACCAATTTGAGCGAAAAACATTTCCCTATAATTTAAGACGCAATCCACCGAAATCTGTGATATTAAAACGTTACAGTTAGACTCCAAGAGTTTTATATAGCCAGTACTAGTCCTAATGTTTATTTGTATATGGTATTTTGAAAGACATTAAGACATTAAGAGATCTGTAAGACTCCAATTAATCGATCTTAATTATCTGTACATACGAGATAACCTGGTATCTAAGACAAACTGAACCTTATGATAAACCGTCCAGTGTCGCAGTGATAGACGCAATACCGATATTGTAAAAAATGTGTACAGACCTGCTCAGATAGACTCTGTGCTTTTATTCTAGGTATCTGAAGATGGCGAGACTTCAAGATCCACGTCCTCGGCTGAAGACGATTACTCAGACGTAGCCGTCTCCCCATGCCCTGAACCTAGCGAAGCTCGTTTTAAGGGACTACAGACCGAAAACGAACATCCTAGTCAAGCTCCAGTGGTTACACAGTCATCCGTCGTGATAACTGTAAAACAGGCGAAATTGACGCAACCGAATCTACTGTAATGATGGAAGTGGTAAAGACTCAACTAGCAGTCCCGTCAAGCACAAAGTCAGCGGAGACTATAACTACGCAGATTATGGAGACTGACAGTGGTAAATCAAGGGTCCCACATAATACTCATGGTGGTACAGACGCATCAGCAGTCAGCGATCACAATCCAGTCAAAGCCATTGACTCAGTTCCGAAGATACCACCAGTGCTGTTGATTTCCGAAGACACCAATCTACTGTCGATATACAACACCCATTTCCTATTCAAAATTGGAGAAAAAACATTTTCTTCGGTGAAGCACGCACACGAATACATTCACTTGGTGCAATTGGGACTCCATAGTACGGCGGAAGAATTGGGACGAATGGAACATCTGACCAGTCTCCCAAGACGCTTAAATGCCTTTCTGTCAAAACCCGAAGTCAGAAGTCAAATGGAAGCTCCGCCCGCTAAATGGATTTTGTGGAGAGAGGCAATTTTGGAATCCATCATGCAGACAAGAATAGAATCTTATACCTTGCTGAAAATGGAACTGCAACAGACGCAGACGTCGCTTTTGGCTCATACAGAGTTCAAGGAACTTTTGTTTACAACAGGATTGGATGATCAGAAGACGTTGGACACTCCTCCCAATCAGTGGCCAGGAAAAAACAGAATCGGACATTGTATGATGGCGGTTAGAAACAGGATCGGTGAGCAGAAGCCTCCAGCCGTAGTCGATCTGGACAGTTGGCTACAGGAGGGGAAAATTGATGTCGACCCACCTAGACCACTGCTTGTCATTTCAGACGCAACAATGAAACATTTGTCAGAAGTTGAGAGTGGGACAGTACTATCTTCCGTCACCACTAAATTGCGTAGCATACCAGCCAGGTGGGTTTTCTTTCCCACCAAAAAGGGGGTGGATTTTTTCACTCCATGGCTATATATACTTACATTTTTAGGGGGGGCATAGTTTCACCGGAAATTTTGGTTGGGGGTAGAGCAAACTTCGGAAATTTTGTGGTTGACCCCCCAAATGTGATGGGCAGGGCAGTACCCCCCTACCCGAACCCCCCAAAATTCGGACCTCAAAAAATTCAAAAAATGGCCCCAAAACGCAAAATTTTCTGTATTTGTATGCTTTTTTGTCAAAACAAGGCTTGCTTTTATTGTTTTAGGCGTTTTACACCGTTTTAAACCGAATTTAAGCCAAAATTTGAGAAAAATGTTTCAAGAAATTACCATTTTTAGCAAAATTTAGCTAACTTTTTGGCCCAAAAAGTGCTGGGGGGGTTTGGGGGCGGGGGGGTTAACCAAAAGTCGGAGGAGGGATAGTCAAAAAATCTCGGGGGGGGGGAAAGTTGGTCGAAACCCTCCCCTCTGGTGAAACTATGGGGGCGAGTGGCGGG
Source organism: Trissonchulus latispiculum (assembly GCA_030248195.1). Lineage (NCBI taxonomy): Eukaryota > Metazoa > Nematoda > Enoplea > Enoplida > Ironidae > Trissonchulus > Trissonchulus latispiculum. Next base: position 34,381 of record JASAND010001990.1, on the reverse strand, counting down.
CTCACCCACTTTTTGGTTCCCCCTCCACTTTTCGGCAAGCCCCCACCCACTTTTTTGGGTGACGCCCAAGTGTCAAAAAGTTGAGGTCAAATTTTCAAAAATTTTCTCAATTTTTAGCTAATTTATGCACTTACAAGGTCAATTTAAGCTTAAAAAAACGATTTTTTTGTGTATTTACCTTAAACATGCTCGCCCTATTTTTCGCTAAAAATTTAGGATCCTGGGCTCACCCCCTCCCACTGCCCTCTCCCTCCGGCCTCCATCCACTTCAAAACCCTAAAAAATACCAGCTATATATATTCTCCATTTATTTTGAAAGCCTGTTCACCTGAAAAAGGGGTGTATAGTCAAGCGGAAAAAAACCACTTTTTTCTTGGACCAGAACTTTCGACTTGTTTGGGCTAGCACGACTTTGATACTATACGCTTAAACCTTAATTAGTGTTTTCCCTAAGCTTCCGAATGATGTATATATATGTAATGGAATTGGTAAAATCTGAAATTAAAATCTATTTAAACTGGTTAAAACATGGCCAGAACTTGTGAAATCGGTGAAGAAGAATCTCCCTGCCATGGATTTGCGAAGAAGATCAACGATTATCACTATGGAAAGTAATTAATAAATGATGTCCAAGCAATAATTGTATGAATTGTCTTGTGTTTGTCAAGCCAGAGTTGTCTAGTACTCAGTATTAAGGGAAAATCCTTAAATAGGGACCAAGGTTTGCACTCAATTAGGACAGAGATCTTAGTAGCATTAACAATTTCAGGTGTAATTAAGTTTAAATATTGTCTAAATTACTAACCATACTAATCTGGAACGTGTAAACGAAGGGTTAATTCGGTCACCTATCCCCTGATAATCGGAGTTGTCACTCCACCCGACTTTAAATGGCAGTGTCTTGATAAATCTTAAAGAATATTAAAGAAAATTAATGAGTTGTTACTCCCCACGAAGGAAAACATCGATATCTTGACTAACTTTAGGAGCATCAATGAGTTGTCACTCATAACTTAAGGCAAGAACGGCTTTCTTTCGCCACTGTGCACGTGCATTGACTAAACATGAATTAGCAGGAAGTCATTTACTTTTAATAGGCAATTGTACGCTTATTCAGGCGAAAAGTGGTCATTAAAGTACCTGTAAAGTGAAAATTGCACTAAAGAATGACAAAAATTGGAAGATGGTTCAATTCTAGGTAGAAAATAGCTAAGTACGTAGTTATATAGGCCTAATTAGGGTTAATTAGTATAAATTAGGTAATAATTAATTAATTTCAACAATTTTGGATCGAAACATGACTTGGGCTCAGATGAAAGAGAATTCGATGCTGATTTCAAAAATCCAAACCCGACGTTTTAACTCCAAAAATTAAGAAAGTTATAAATAAAAATGTTTTTATTAAGATTACACTTTTGTTGTGTAATCTTAACACTCCAAAAAGGAGTGTTCTAAAAAGGTTTTATTTTGGTTTGACTTAAGTCAAACCTTTTCTTTTCTCTTTTCCTTTCCTTCTTTCTGTTGGGCCTTTCCTCAAGGACCCAACAGTTGTCCTCTCCTCAAGCTTCGGCCGAAGACAAAGCCAGCAAAGAGGAAAAGGGAAATGTACATAGTTTCCAGCCCAAGTCATGACTAGAAGGTTGCCCTTTAATAATAATAATAATACAATATCAAGTAGCTAGGAATGCGTACGTAAATATATACTAGGTAATTATGTAAGTTATTCGTTCTAGAAAATTATACAATTCGCGTAACAATTAGTTAAAGTGCTAAAATTTAGTAAAATTGTCCCTTTGGTTGCGTTTATGTGTTAAAGAAAGTTTCCCAAAATTTTGCTAGAACTCGGGGCCCAAGATATATCAAAAAAGGGTCAGTTGGAGGGCAATAATTCTAAAATCTCATAAATATTGACCCTCGGCGGTCAGCTGGCACGCCTCGCCGCTGCGCCCCATGTGTAAAAGGTGGCAAGCTTCTGGAAAGTTCCAGAACTTTCTAGAAGCTTTGGCTTAAAATCAAAAGAAAATCCGCCTCTAAAGTCACTAATGACCTGTCATCGGGCTGCCAGCAAAACTGTCAGCCCGACCCCAAAATTTTCTTTCTAATCAGTGTTCGTCTGAGTGCGACCGAGAGCGGTTGCTTTCCCCCTTCCCTTCTAGTGCGCTCTCCAGTGCAGTTGTTGCCTGCATGAGGGTTAAAGTGCACTCTCCCCGGTTAGGACTAAACGTAGGACTTTTCTGGCCTTCGGGCCAGAAAAGAAACTGAGATGTTGACCACGAACACTTACAATTTAAGGCCATATAGGTTTGTTATACCTGGCCAGGACTTGCGATGAGGACAAAAATCCTAGGAAAAATCAACGGCCATTTTGGCCATTTTTATATATGTATTGAGGCCTTTTGGCCATTTTTAATGTGTGATACTTTTGGGCCTTCGGGCCAGTTTTTCAACATTTTATACGGCCAACGAACCTAATTTTTATGTGTATTTTGGGCCAGCGAGCCCCACTTTTCTCTGTATTCTGGGCCTAAGGCCAATTTTGATTTCCCTAGCATGTGTGGGCCCTTGAGCCGCTTTCAGTTCTTTTATTTTAAATTGTTCTTAATATTGTTTTATGATTTTAATAAAAGGGGCAGCTCATGTAAACCCCTCCTGTTCGATGGAGGTCTTGAGAATTGTCCCTACTTTTGTTTTTCTGTTTTTATATCCGACACTCTCTTGCTATCGAGGTTTGTAGACCTCCGCCTCTCTTTTATTCCATTTATTCTTAGTATTTTTATTTGCATTTTTCGGTCAAGCCACGACCAACATTTTCACTATTTTTATGAGGCTCGTTGGCCAGTAAATTCGGGGTTTTGACGTAGAATACGGGATTACTAAGTGGGGACCCTGCCCCTGAGTTTGAGCTAGAGGGTCCCTTTGCTACGACCCTAGAACGCTAAGCTAGCAATAGAAATTATTACCCCACAGCCGGCAACTAGGAGTTGTCGGCCTTATTGTTCTGTCACGGCTTTGTTAAGCCCAGAAATTCATTGCCTGTAATTTGTAATTGTTTGCTGCAGGTCGGTATCAAAACTAATAGGTTACCAAAAGTATGAAACGAATTTTAAAATAAAGTCTTAAAATAATCGCTTGTCATATGATCACCGTTTTCAATATTTAATAATCACGGGGAATGACCGGCTTCCCCATTAGTTAATTTAATTGTTGGCAGTAGCTTGGTTTTTAGTAATGATTGCTTAGCAATCATATACTCACACGGCTTTCCAAAGTTGTAAAATCCTTCAAAGTTGTCAAAGTTCTACGCTAAAAGTCGAGTTTTAAAACTCTAAAACTCGCAACAAAATCTTCACTAAATCTTATTAAACCAACAGCTAATAAATACATTTAAAATGAGTACTTAAAGCCTAGTTAAGGGTACAAACGATCCCATAAATTAGATTTAGGATACATGAATTGTCCCTAGGTGCGTGTGTGTGTGTGTGATTGAGATTAGTTAGATAAATACCTACTTAAGAGGTTGCGTGTTTGTGAGTTTGTGAGTGAGATTGTATGAATGGCATTGTATGGTGGGCACGGTTGGTATGAATGACTGTAAGTTGTTGATATGAGTGTATGCTAGTCTAACTGTCGTATAAATGATGTTTAAATGGCTAATTGTGTTGTGTCGCAAATGTTATGTGAAGATTGTCTGAATGTCGTGTGAATGAGGATCAAATGTTTACCTAGTTGTGTGATCTGAACAGTGTGCAAGTATTGTAGGACGAATATTTAACTTAGCAATAGGTTTACGACTATTGAGCGCTAGTCAGTCAGAAAGTGTGTAAGTGCTGTATGTGTGTAGGATGTGATTGAATAAGTGATTGTTCCTATCTGTAACGATTGTCTGTGTGTATAGTTGTGTGAAGCACCAGAATTAGTTAGGACTCCTATAGTACACAGGAAAACAATAATAGGTAAGGTAGTTCTAGTGGATAAGTCCTGTATGCATGTCTGGAAGTTTGTGAACGAATGATTACGTAGGTAATTTAGGTTTAGGCTCAAAGTAGCAAATATGCAAATGAGGTCCAGACCAAGGGATCTAGGGTCACAGGGACCCCGTATTAGGTCCTTATTGGTCGGAAAAGGGTTATCCTCGATTCGTCCGCGTAGGCCACTCTTTGTTAAGAGTGCGGACGAATCGCATGAAGGAAACTCTCCAATAGTTGATCTTTTTACTCAAAATCAATACACAGTGCTATTGCTATTTTTAATTAACTATATTTAACCTAGATTTTGATTGTAGTAGCGACAACTGCCGTCGTTTTTAGTTTGAGATCAATGCATGTTGTTATTGCCATTTTCAGTTGATTTAGTCACATTCAACGCAAATTTCGTCCTTAATTATGACCGCAATGACGGTTCGGCACCTTTTCATGTCAGTGCCCATGTTTAAAGATATACCTAGCTAAATTCGGTTATATAACATTTGGCAAGGGTAAGAGATCCACCTTGCCCAGTTAAACTCGGTTCACAATGATTGTTTGCAAATGGCAATAACAAGTTTTTACTAAGCAGTAATTTTAACTAATATTAAGTAGTAATCAACAAGGTACCCGAAATGATGGAAATAACGATTAATTACGTAAGTATTAGGGATAGTTGCCAGAACCATCTTCCAATAAAGGCAAAAAAATTAACAAAGTGCACAAATTTAATCAGTTTCTGAAGTTCAATATCTGTTAAAGCAGGAAGTTGTTACCTTCCTCTTTTAGGGCCCGGGAAAACGGAGGCCTTAATCTCACCTACTACACGTTTATCAAATTCACGCGTTAACGTCTTTTCTAATTAATTAATGTTTGTCATCAGCAGGAAGTTGTTACCTTCCTCGTACGGACCTGGAAAACTAAAGGTCCTAAGCTTAATCACGCTCGAACAAAGTAGCAATACGCGTTTCAAAACAATTAGTATCCGCCTGTTTCGAAAAGGGCTCAAAATAACCATAATCTCACGCTCCCAGCCTGGGTTGCACAGAAGCAAGACGTAGAAGGCGAAATCATACCGTAATGGCAATTTCTTGCACAACAGTGCAAGAAAGTGTGCGAAAAATGGTATTTCACCCTAAAATTAACTCTCAATGCAGCGATATTGTCAAAACTGCACCAAGTTATGATATTCTGGCTAAACTTTCAAGTTCTCACAACAAAGTCAAGTTTATAAGTCTAATTCTTGTTCAGAAAGCCAAAGATGTGAGTAATGGTTGCTGGGTTCGAATCCCGCACCTATAACTTGTACTAATGGGTTTTAACCCATTTGATTCAGGTGCGGAACGCAAAAGTCAGTCCTGCCTGGAATCACGTGTAGATCGCCAGTGTATTCGAATCCGCGTGCCTATTAATTATTGGATTGTCAGTGATTAGTCCGGAGAAGGACTCCCATAGTCAGAAGTGTATCAGATTGGAATCAGTTGTTGAAAGGTACATATTTGAAGGGCTGTTTGGATCGATTATCGGAAGTTTGAGGCAGAGACTATAACACGAATACGGCGCCGAGAATCACTATTGGGACCTGAAACCTAACACGCGAACTTGACATTATTATTTTTCACTACTCTAAATTAATTCTTTCTCTCTCAATTCGAAAGATGAATCTTTTCGAGCTAATCGTCAGTCTTATCGAAGGGGTTATCACCCCCCTGTCTTTGGTCTAACTAATTCCGTGGTAATTTCGAGTCAGTCGGAAGTAGAGGATATAAAGAAGAGATTAAATATAACCGTACCTTGTACTAACACCATAACCGTTCCCAGGAAACTCCCAACCGGACCGACCCTTGCGTTGTCCCCCCAGGTGACCGAACAGCATCCGAAAGTGCTATTGTTACTGGCATTTCGGGCTCACCCACAGACCGGAATCTTGTACTACTAACCACTTTAATCTAGTTAAATTTGTCTTTTCTGTAGCTATTGTTATTATTATACTATTGTCCTTGATAAGGAGGACGGATAAAGAGTTTTAACTTAAAGCACGAGCACAATCATATAGTAGAGTTTAGTGGTAGATTACGACAAGAGGAAGAAAGAAAGAATCAGTTGGTTGAGTTAGAGAGTCAAGACAGAGAGTCAAGACCTTGTCCGTAACAATAATTATTAACTTGGGTAAAACTGAGTACTGGCAACTCTGGCAAACTATCTTACTGTTTGCTGTTAACTGTATAATTGTGTTGTAAGTTGCCATTTGCACTGTTTGCGGTAATATTATCAGTTGTACGCTTGTACTCACAATTGTTCTTATTATAATAAGTCTTGCTGTTTGTATCAATAAATTGCCGTGCCTTATAGTCAGTCGTGTTAACTGAGGCACCTATCCTGATCAATACTCTGGAGCCATATCGGACCCCTGAACAAGTAAGCGATTATAGTCAGACCCCTTGGACCCTACAAAGACAGCGTGATTCCGGACCTTGATTTGTCAATCAAGGTCTATACACTAGAGTTCATTGTTACTGAACCGAATTGCCCTCTGGAAAGCAAGTGTCGACCCCGCTTGCTACGACATCAACGGAGCCTAACCCCTACCAAACGAACTCACGATCAAGACCCCACCCAGGTTGGCCGCAGGGAATTCTCAGTTTTGGACACATCACCTTCTGAGAATCCGGTGCCTAAGTTTATCTTTCCCGATAAACGTGCTGACCTTCCGTGCTTTGAAGTGGTTGTTATCCCAAGCTTGCGTCTTGTTAGACCGAAACGGACCCGAATCCTGTCGAAAAGAAATTGGAGCGAACTCCTAGCCACTTCATTACATATAGTTTGTCTCTCTAGGCCGTGCCGTTATGGAGAAAATTAAAGTTTCCGGTGTTGGAAAAAACCAATGCGGGAAAATCCATCGGATTTTTTGCTGGAAGCGTGCCCGAATAATTTTGACGGCGCATTCGAAAGAGTGGGCTGTTTTTAATGGGTCTATATACATCGAAAAATATGTAAAACATTTTTGAAAAATTTCAGACAGAAAAAATTGAATTTCGGAAATTTTGTATGTTCAACACATAAACATAGGCAAATTCTTTGAAATTTTTAAAAATTATATATTTTTGGCGGTCGACTAGTCGACTAGTGCTCCAGGAGAGGATGGTATCTCTGCGTCACTATGGAAAGCCAGAGGTCACGCTGCCTGTCTTAGACTGACTCAACTCATTGCATCATTTGGGATACAAATACCTTCCCTGCAATGTGGAAGCGCTCAATCTTGGTATTAGTTTTCAAAAAGGGCGACAAAACCGATTGCAGAAATTACCGCGGAATATCACTGATAGACGTTTGCTACAAAATCCTAGAAGCGGTAACCCTGAACAGAATACGAAGCCCTGTGGATCAATTGCTGAGAGAAAATCAAGGTGGCTTTCGCCCAAGACGAAGCACTTCTGATCAGATCATGGCTCATCGAACAGAAGAACGAATTTTGGAAGCCACTGATTGCAGTCTTCGTGGATTTCAAAGCTGCCTTTGATTCGGTTGATCGAAGCAGCATGTATGAACTGCTCCGTTTCCTCGGTCTGCCAGACAAGATTGTGGCCGTGATTGAGTCTACGTATGCTTCCAGCACTAGTTCTGTTCGGATAGGATTGGATTGTTCTGACCCATTCCCAACTAAGGGGTTGAAACAAGGAGCGTTACTGTCGCCAGTACTCTCCAACATTGTCCTGGACGCTGTTCTGAAGAAGTCAATGGAATCCTGTCATGGCATAACTATAGGTGGTCACAAGCTGACTGACCTTGATTACGCTGATGACATCGTTCTCTTGTAGACTCGATAGCGGTTATGCACCGTATGGTCGACAGGCTCAGTGATTTCGCCGCTTCCGTTGGGTTGACTATCAGTATCGAAAAGACCAAAAGCATGCGCAACACCCCAGCAAATATAAAAATCTCACTTAGCCGTTAGAAATACCTCAATGGTTGTAAAAACAGATTAAAGTTATTTTAGAAGGTCCAGTATTTTCGGAAACGTTCCGAGACGTAACAGAAAAAATACCCGGAAGGAAAGCAGAACATTAAATGACTCCGCCAAATAAGCCACGCTTAATTGTGTAGTACAGACTACGATTTATCTAATACTGTATCACGTCACATTTTTAATCAATAAAAACATGCACATCAATGCACGATATCAATATCAAAATGCAGGCAGGCTTTATCGAGGTTTGCGGACGGCTAAAAATCAAATCTAGATCAGTCTTGAATTAAGTGGGATCAGCTGTTAAAGGTGGCAAACGAGGCACCGCAAGAGACGCGAAGCACTGATCCTGAAACGGAAAATGTGCATATTACAGTAATATGTCAGGAAAAACTGATAAAAGTGAGCGAAACCAATGGAGGTCCAAAGTCGCTCCGAGAAACCTGTTTTTAAATGAAATTTATCTTGGCCCCCTTTCTTTCGTTTCCAAATTTCTTTGCTGCTCTGTTCTGGAACCTGCATTGGCGTAAAACAATTCAAAATCTCAAACACTGAGCAAATATTTGTGCGGCCCTGACAAAAGTAGCGGAAAAGTACGAAAATACTGATTGTAATGTGCTGCTACCAATGAATTTTGAAATGAGAAAAATTGCACGCAATTGCTGATATTTTCATATGGGGCAAAAGATCTTTGGATCTCTTGCGCTTTCTCCCCCCAGCCCTAAAATTTCTAAAACTTGACCAGTCGAGCTAAAATTTGATATGGGTATGCTTTCGACCATGCTGAATTCAAAAATCGCACAATTTGTCGATTTCGCGAAATTAGATTTTTCATTCGCAAGGGGGGATCAAGGGGAACCGAAAAAATGTTTGTCTTCGATTTTGCTGAAAAGTTGTATATATGGGTTTTCTGGGGCGCTGAACTCGAATCTGAAGTTCCTTCTTCGATTCAGCCTTTCGTTAGCTCAAAATATGCTAAAGTTGTAAGCTTATTATTTAAGCTTATACTGAGCTAACGAAACGCTGAATCGAAGAAGGAACTACAGATTCGTGTTCAGCGCCCCAGAAAATCCCTATATACAACTTTTCTGCAAAATCGAAGACAAAAAATTTTTCGGTTCCCCTTGATCCCCCCTTGCGAATCAAAAAGTCTTTTCGCGAAATCGAAAATTTTTGCGATTTTTGAATTCGACATGGTCAAAAATATACCCATACCAAATTTTAGCTCGATTGGCCAAGTTTTAAATATTTTAGGGCTGGGGGAGAAAGCGCAAGAGATCCAGATCTTTGTCAAAAGATCATATAGGGCAACCAATTTGCTCGATATGCACATGTAGCAATTATACAGATGGTCCGTAACATATTTACACTTATTCTCTTTACTTATATTTAGCCCATTTGACTTTGTTTGAATTCATTTATTTATTTCGTTTTTCCCTCATACAAGAAACACAACTAGCTGTGCACATAGGGGGGGGGGCGGACCCAGAGTTGGAGGCGGGCACTATTTTGGCGGCCCGCCCCGCCCCACTACCCGCAAGCTGGTACCCGCCCCGTCCCGCCTCGCGGCCCGCGGCCCGCAGTCAACTGATACCCGCAAGATACCCGCAAACATGTTTGGAATGCTATGCGATTACTATGCTGTTAAATTTCTTAAAAATGTCAATAGTTAAAAATAAACTTTTGTTTGAAGCTTCTAAACTATATGTGTTACTAATAGTGTTGAGATGTGTTGCCGAAATATGGAAAATCAATGCTGAAGTTTGCTAAAAAAGTACCAAAAATTTTTCGAAATGTTAAAATTTTAATCGGAGATGTGCCATGGTCCCGATGTCAGCCTCGTCGGTGTTTAAGCCCTAGTGCCGGCCGGCCAAAAGTTTGTGATTTTTGACAATTTTTGCCAAAAGTTTGGAATATTAAAGTCAAAATTAAGTTAAATTGGTACAGATTCTTCGTTATATTTCTCATCAGGTTGAATGAAAACAACAATCGTAGTTTTGTCTATACTTGAAATTATAGTAAAATTTGAATTTTTAAGAAAATTATCCTATTTGGATCCCCAATTTTCAGGCCCGACTTCTGTGCATCTTTACCAGAAATTAATGTTAGGCTCATGTAGTGCCAAAAAAGACCCAAAAGTTACAAAGCTAAGGACGCATCTTCCAGGACGTTTTAAATTTTTTATTTTTAAACCTCTTTTTAGTCAATTTTCCTACCCCTTGTAGCAGAATTTCTGACTGCTTGTAAGAGCGATTTTGGAACCCCTTGGTGTGAATTCGCCGACAGGAGGGCTGTTTCTCCCTTGTCCATTTGGGAAGAATGTAATATATATAAAACCTCCAAAATTGATTATTAGAAAAGAAGACTTTAACTGTTGAACTTTTCGGGTGGTTTCGGATTTCGGATTCATTCCAAAAACTGACCAGGGGCTTACTACATTCTGAATAATGAAAACAAGAGAAATTATGTATAACTTCTCCACTAAAAGTTCTGCTACAACCTGCGAATTCTGATGCGTAGTTCAGTCATTAGGATTTTTTAGAACAATTGTTTTGAAAAATTTGGAGAGTGACCTTATGTGTCATCCACTAAACGGCACTTGAAGAACACATGCTTTTATAGTACCATTTAAATCATTTAAAGATTTGTAAAAACGGCAGAAATAGCAGTCTGTGTGCTGAGCTATTGAGTTCGTCTGCTGCTTACTAAAAGCAAGAAATGCAACTAGAGGGCTCTACAAGTACACAGTGCACGCTGTAGGAACATCACATAGATTTATGATTACTTTTCTGCATATAACCTAATATAGAATAAGTTTCGTCAAACGCCCATAAGCGCTAAGATTAGTAATCGTGGAGAAGGGCACCCAGCCAAAATTAGCGATTTTCTGAAATCGCAACATGAAGTCTATTTTTTCCGAACACTTCAGAAAATTCTCAGAATATATTAACAAGAGATACCCGCAACTACCCGCGCGGGTAGCCTGCGGGTAGCAAAATTTCTATTACCCGCGGGTACCTGCGAGTACCCGCGGGAACCCGTGGGTACCCGCGGCCCACTTCCAACTCTGGGCGGACCCTTTTTATAGTATTTAAGCATGTGTTCATAATGTCAACTTTTTGGTATTAAAATGTGACTCGAACTGATGCGGTGAACTGGTGATTACATCCCTGATTTTCAGACCGGAAAATTGCATCACATTGGCATAATTTGTACTCACTTTTGTTGAACTGGAGCCAGTACACTTTACCAGGTCTATCCTCTAGATAGAATTGACTAAAATCAAATCGGCAATAGCTTCTGAAATCTTCAGTTGGAGGCAGCATCTTCGCTATGGCGCGTCGAATCGGATCCAAGTCATTGGCATAGTATCTCTTGGCAAAATGTGGCGAAGTTTGATTTTGGAATACAGTTGGAAATTGTTCTGGAAGGCTCTGGTCACTGGTAAAAATTTGGCCCTCGCTGTCAATGTTAAACAGGGGTTCGGCACAATTTTCAATTAGGGTTTGCAACTCTGCAAACGCGTCGTTCTTTCGTTTCATTGTATAGAATCGACTGATTTCGTTATGTGAGCGGAACAAATCCTAGATGTTATTTTATCGTTAGATAACAGCATTAAGTCTTAGAACAGTCCTCTCGTCCATGTTCTTACCTAGATTGGACTTTTGCGCCCTTTCAATTTCAACGTTCTATGGTGCAGCCATGCCGTTATTTTCATTAAAAACACAAAATTTTCATTAAATTTTCTTTCATTTTCTTTACCCAACAAAAAACGGCATGGGCTGGCCGGGAAGGACTTTTTTTTCGAAGCGGAACTGGTCTTTTTTTTTTTTTTTTCCCTTCTTGGAGAAATCCATGTTCGAAATTGTTTTCATGCAACCGCATGTCCCAATATAACTGTTGAACTAAGACAGCTGTACTCTGCGTAGTTGTGACAAGCACATTCCAAGCTTTAAAGGGATGTCAAAATTATGGTTGAAATCCAAGAATTGAGTAATTTAAGAAGGGGGTTCGCTTTTTGGCCGATTTTTCGACCATCCCCGATTTTGCTCATTTTCACATATTTTGTAGTCCCAGTGGGTCCTCAAAACAAGACAAGAGCGTATTGCGAGATATTGCTTCTATCGTGCTGTAGAGCACTTCAAAGGTGACCTCGACATGTGTTAAACATAGGAAAATGAAAAAGTTAGGTTAAAAAGTTTGTGGCAGAAAACTTTTTCGCTGTATGCAAGATACATTGCTACAACCTTGTTGTACATGTTAAGGACATATCAGAGGGTGCAAATAACCCTTTTAGGTTTTTAACATCTACCTCTGTCACGGTCGCCACATTTGTGAAGTTTTGATCTGCTCACCTATAATAATTGACAGTAAAGACTTCTCGCGTGAGTTTACGAAGTTGCTAAGTTCGAGTCTAAGGTGTGCGATGCTAAAAACTAATCCTAAACCCTAATTCTCCTCCAGCCTACGGTATATAAAATGGTACACAAAAATTAGGTTTTACTCAAAACTCGCAATTATCTGCACCAAACTAATCAAACTTCAAAATAAAAACCTGGTCAGTTCAAATACCAAAATGATATTTTCCACAGTCAATCAAAATACAAATAATGGCGGATACACTTGGGACAGAGTCACACCCCCACTACACGAAAGTCCCACATAAACTGCGTCAAACTGGTTTTGAACAGGCCTTATATAGTGACAGTCAATCGATAAAAGCCAAACGTACACACTAGTGGAAAATGGTTGATTGTTTGTCAAATAAGAGTATAATTTTGGACATCTGTTATTTTAAATACTAGTTTTAAATCATAACTACATCACAAAACTACAGTATAACCGTTTCTACACATGTACTGCCAACTTCACACTGTAAAACAGATTATTGTAGACCTACTGTAGAGATACTGTAAAATCTAGAAGATTACTGTAAAATACTGTAGAGGTACTGTAAAATTTAGAAGATTACTGTAATTTTAAGATCCTTATACTTAGGCTTAGCACGTCTAACTGACTGATATTCCACAAAATACCCCCTCTTTGCCACCGCCCGCCCCGGCGCGGTGTTCCCAGAAAGGCGATAAAAAGAGAAGACGAATGGTTAGAGGTAAAACAGAAAGTTAAGAGCAAACGGAGAAAGGTAAAATGTGGACCCTCACTGGTCTCACAAGTGGGACTCCCACTGACAGACATGTGCCACTGGCACGACATACTTTTGCCAACTTTGACAACAACTTTACTGGGCCCTTAGACTACTGAGTACTACGACTCTACTACTACAACAACTACAACAACGTGGACTTAAAATTTTTCGGCTGTCACCGAGACAGAACACAAACTGTACCCTGGGACACACCGCCCAGGAGACGGGGCTGGAGGGGCGTACCGGGAACATCAGTCAGTCAGTTCCCCCCACCAGGCGAAATATGCTCCGGAAGCTAAAAACACAGATATTCACAAAGAAACAATAAGGACAAACAATAAGGCAAGGTATTAAGGCAGTGATCAAAACAAACAGTTACAAATCAAACATGGCAAAACTTAGTATTTATTCAACATAGCTGCAAAACAATGCCAAAACGAATCAAACAAAAATGGCTAAGAATAAAGCACAAGATTAAAGAAATACAGTTAAAGCAAACAAATATAACCGGTCCTAGTGTCTCTAAGAGTGCCGGGGAGAGGACCAACATCGGATGCCGGCAGCCTCACAACATCCAGAACAGTCTCCGGAGCAGAATGGTGTGCTGCGGAGGGCAAGGCCATCAACAGAATTCAGCCGACGGACCGAGTAGACACAGTCCTGGTCGTCGGAAGACATCCGGAAAAAGAATCCAGACAGTCCAGTACAGCCGGAAGAACCGCCGAGCAGCCCAGACAAAAAGGCACGAAAGTCCCAACAGTTCACAGAAGGCACCAGAAATAAGACTGGCATCTGCCAGGCACACAACACCGGGACGGAGGCTAGCAAGGCAATAGCCCCAAACAGTTCACAGACAGCTCCGGAGCACCCAAGCGCTCCTAATAGCACCGGAAAGCACATCTCAGTGACTAGAGGCGGCGAATAGTCCAACCAAGCAGGCACCGAGGAAGCAAGCGCCGCCGCTCCACAACCATACCACCTCCGGAAGGAACCAGACAACCAAACATCCGCCGCCGGCATCGTCATCAGAAGGGGAGGCACTCCTAGGCACGGCAAGAGAGGGGACGGGGACGGACCGCACAACCAAACAAACAACCTACAACACACAGAAAAAGGGATTAAGACATGGATTATGCAAAAACAAAAGAAAACACAACATAGAAATACAAAACATGGCCCGAACTGTACCCGAAAATTAAAAGTGAAACTCGAAATATTTAATAAAACCATTATGTATTAGAGTTAAAAAGAGAGTTAATTTATAGAGGCTAAAACTGAGGGTGAGCCGAGGCAGCCGAAGCCTGAACACCGGTCGGTCGCTCCTAAAAGGTGCCAGACTCCGTGCCCCGGACCCACGGGAGGCAACTACGGGGTAAGGAGACAGGGTCCGTAGCCGCTCGGTCTCCCCAAGAAGCCACGGGCCATGAATCCCCCCCTGATTCAAAGAAAAGAAATTTAGGTGCAGGGCGTACTGGGGTAAGAAGAACCCGGAGGCAAAAGAAAAGGATACGCAAGGAAAGAAAAGAGCAAAAATTTTACATTCCGGAAGGAAAACGAAAGAGATCAAGGAATTGAATTTAAATGCGCGGAAAGAATAAAGAGCAATTTAAAGAGAAGCAGAAAAGAGAGCAGAGATAATTTAAATTTAATCAAGAGAAGAGAAGGTAAAACTGCAAAAGGTATAATAAATTTAATCAAGGAGAGAAATTCGAGAAAGGCACAAAAGAAGAAAGTAAACAATTTAGAAAGACATGTAACGTTTAAAATCGAGGGCCCAGCACGCCCCAATTAAAAAGCTCAATAAACAACCTCAACAACAAAACAGCAACTACTGAGCCCGACGTGGGTAGGCCAGCTCTGCGGCCCGCTGATCCTTATGCTGGCGCTGGGCCAACCATTCCCGGGTTTGAGCATAGATGCCGGGAAAGAGCTCTTGACGAAGCATCATCAGAAGTTTGCCCATCCAATTCTGGTGAGTGGGCTTCGGAGCCAGAAAAGCCAGCTGGCGAGTGCCATCCGGTCCTAGATGTTGTAGCTGCTCCTTATTCTGACCAACTCCCCAATATGGGTCAGAAGATGCCTCCACCAAGATACGGACGCCCGACTGACGGAGCCAATCCACCAGTTCTGTGGACGCCAGTGCCTTCGCCCGGAGGATATCCAGCATCGTAATGGCCCGGACGTGGTTCTTGGGGTGTTCCCAAAACTGACGATAGGGGCACTCAGGTTTGAACCACCCCTTCGTAAAATGCTTGGACGCCTCCTTCGCCTGAAAAGGACAGCGTAGAGAGACCAGGAGCCGAGCTGGATCATGGAGGCAGAACCAGTAACCAGCCTTCCGGTAATGATATGGAAATTCGGCCACCCGGAATCGCTGACCAAAGACCTCGATGTACACCGGGGCGTCCGTAAACCGATCCCCCGGAATCCGGCGCATGTTGGAAGCTTCGTCATTTTCCCCAAAAAAGGACCAAACCGCCCCATAGGAGTGGACCACCCCCGTGGCCATTGCCGGATGATTCAGACAGGTGTCCACCACCTCCTGCGCCTTGGCAGCGAAGTGAGCGGACTTGTTGGTCCACGTACCCAAAAACCGGTCCAGCTGCTCGTACCGGAACAAAGAAGGATAGATATACAGGACCGGGCAGAATTTGGCGATGGCGGCCACCGTAGCCAGCGACTTCGTGAACCCAAAGCCGACCAGAGTGACAGGTGGAAAGATGACCCGGCCGTTCCTGCAGAGAGCCGGGAAGGCAATTTCCGCACGCCAGTAGTCATACTTCTCCGGCTGGTAGATAAGATGTGGGTCAGGGTTGGGCCAAGGATTCCGAGTGTGGACGGCCTGGACCTGAAGCCGGAAAAGGGCCGTGACTTCCCGGAAGAACCAACGGAGATCCGCATCCGGAACCGCGAAGGGAGCCGACTGTCCCAACAGCCATTTGTACCAGAAATCCCAAGTGAAACACCAATAGGGATTCACCGCAGGCGGCCCATACCGGGAAAGGACATCCGGCAAATAAGCCATCTGCCAGTGCCGCTCCGAAAAGGTCCGGAAAGGGACCCCAAAGGGCGAAGACTGAAGCCGCGAGACAACAGTCGACGCCACGTGCTGGTCCAGGTGCTGGAACCCCATGAACCGGGGGGACGGTGAAACCCTGTCCGCCGGTAACCCAAACCGTTCTTCCCCAGGAAAGATACTGAGCAGGTCCCGACCAGGATGAAAGTGAGCCCGTGCGTGCCGCGGGACCGGTGGAGGGTCCGCATCATACGGGCCGCCCTCCGGATCCCGCAGATAGGATGGCAATGCCTCACAGATGATAGGCACCGTGTCCCCCGTCACTTGGTCGTGAAAGTCCAGCGGATAAACGTCAGAAATAGGCCGATGTAGCAGCGGACCCAGCACATGGGAGTCCGGAAAAACCATAGGACCCGGCCCATGAGGTGGAAGCAGGTCCGGCATGACGTAAGGTGGAACCTGGACCAGTTGTGGAAGAGGAGGTCCCGCCTGCGAAGCCCGTGAGGATGTTCGCGGAGGGTCAGATGTCCGATGCGATCCAGCCGCTGCCTGCCCCACCGGGGCCGCCTGTTGCTGTCGCTCAGCAGCGACCCCGGGCTCCGACCCCGACGCGCGGGAGCGTGAAGCCGGAGTGGGGGCGAACAGCTGACCCATTGACAAATCCAGATCCATGCCTGGCGGAAAACCCAGGCCCGGGATAGGCGAAAGCTCAAAGGCTTGTGGAAACAGGACGCGGAGCAGCTCCAGCACTTGGAGGTTGCCTTCCGTCATTGTGTGGAACGCCACCTCGAACGCCGACCAAGGCGCCGGATGGCCCGTCCACTGCTGGAGCTGGTCCTGAGTGATTCCATGCTGCTCCAGTAGATCAAACTGCATCCGATTTTCCACACATGGACTCCGGAGCCAGAAAGAATCAGAAAAATGGAGCCGTCCCGGACCCAAAATGGTACCAAACCCTTGCATGGGCACTGTCGCACGCGGGGCTGAACGCAGGATAGAACGCCAATCCGAATCGGACACCACCACCGGTTGATCGGCCAGAGCCCGAGGCATTGAAGCGTCTCCCAGAGCTGAAGGAACCACCCCCGGAGCCGAGACCAATGATGGAACCTGACGCGGGCTGCCTGACGGAGCGTCCTGCGGCGGAGCACCAGAACCCTGGTCCTCCACCGGGGGCGCTCCCGGCAACACCGCGGGTGGAACGGGCAAACACGGGGCTTCCTGAACATATTGCGGCCCCTCCTGCTGAAGTGACTGAATCACCGCATCCAGAATAGGCCCTTCCACGAAATACGTCCGAAAGGCCGACTCACCGGCATGTGGCACCATAGCCATCCCACAGGCAACCGGAATCCGGAGAAACTGGTTGAAATCCAGAACCGTCGTAGCAGCCGGCGCTGCCCCCTGAGGCTGAGTAGAAGGGCCTGGAGTTGTATCCATGGCCACCCCCTGTGGCTGAGTGTCCAAACCCGGCCGAGACGGAACAGCAGGTTGAATCCCCAGTGGTCTCCAAGACCCTCCTGAGGGCTCGGAGGCTGCAGCCGAAGTCCCCGGGGTCCAGTCCTGAGGCAAACGAAGCCGCGGCGGCTGTGCCACAACAGCCAAAAGAGAAGCTGCTGGCGGATGCACCACTGTTGCTGAAGTCGTAGATGTAACGGTAGCCGTCTCCACCGGCTGTTGCAAAGGGTCATAAACTCTAGGCGCCGGAGGTAAGAGAGGAACCAAAGAGGACTCCTGAAGCTGAGCCTTCGCTGTCGGCAAGGTAGTAGGCGACGCTGGCTGCCGGACCAGAACCTCCTGGCCCGTTCCCGCGACGGTGGGGTCACTCCCCGAACCCGTCAACGGGATCCCGGGAGGGACAGAGGGCGTCGGGTCGCCCCCTAAGCCGCCCTGACCCTCACCGGAAGGGCCAGGCGCGAACTGAGCCTCGGCAATGAGGAGTTTCCGCATCACCTCTTCACCAGATGAATCGTCCTGACCCACTGTCGCATGGGCGCCCACCTCCGGAACGTCCGAAGCCAGCTGAGCTGTGCTAGTGGAAGCCACAGATGCCGCAGAACCTGCCAGACGCACACGCTTCGCGTCCGGGCGGTGGTCCACAGGCAGAAGGGGAGGTGATTTTTGGCGCTCCGCCGCTCGTTCGTCCTGTGCTAGCTCCTCCGCTGCCCGTCGGGCTTTCTTGGACGGCTTGGATGGCGGCTGCTTGTCCTGCCGCAAGACAGGATTCGGACGCTGGTGAACAGACGCCCAGGGTTCCCGAGCCATCCAGGCATTTGGCGGCATCTGACACCTCTTCAGATCACGAGCCGGAAAACAGATAAGCGGCTTCCAGATCGTCGTCACTTGAACTCCCATAGACGTATCAAATTTGACCAAGTTAACCTCGCCCTGTGGAGGGAGAGGCGTCGGCTTCAGATGGTCCTTGAGCGCATACATGGTGTTCTTATGGGAAGTCTGCGACAGTGTTGTAACCATCATGAATTGCCGGATGGCCTGCGGAGTCAATTCACTGTCAAACAGCAGGTATAGCTGTACCACCAGAGCTATGTCCCGGATATCCAGAGCAATGTTCCGGAGATCCCCAGCGTTAGGGAACGGAAATGTGCCCTTGGCATTAGGCGGTCGGCACGCAGACGCAGGAAACCTGAGGACCTCCGTTTGATGCCACAGAAGCCCGGGGTCACCCCGTTTCGGATTGGTCGGAGGAGGAAGCAGTTCCCCCGACTGCGGATCCACCCAGGGATAGGGGCCTCGTGGGTCACCCGGTTCCCGTGGGGCCAAGTCCTTCCCTTCGGCCCGCTGCCTGACCCAAGAACCCAAGTGTCCCAGCTCTACCATGGAATAATCCTGGCGTCGATCCCAAGACATCTAATCAACCGCCTGCAGTCTAATAGAGCCGAAAGACCTATTAGAGCATACGGGGTATTATAGAGCAAGGGAGACAGGAGGCCCTGAAGATATTCCCAAGACCGGACGTGGAAGAGGAGCTGAAACAGAGGGATCAGGTAAATTCGCAGATTAGTGGACGTCGTAGGATCCACCGAGGGATGCAGCACATCCAACTGCTGCCGAAAACGAACCGGATCCTCCGGAACTGCCAGTGCCAGCACTGTGATGAGGGCCTGCTGAGGGATCCCCCAGATCTGGCCAAAAGGAGGTTCCAGGTCCCAACACAAGAAACCCGCCTGAACCGCCCGCTTATAGATGACCGGCAGGTGGTCAAGGAGGACATAGATGGATGGGATGACAGTAGTGGCTCGCCGAAGAGGGAGTTGGAAAACAGATCTGGTCTGGATCTGCTGATGATATCGCTCGAGTCGATCACGATCTAACTGCCGGGGTAGCTCCGCAAAAGCCGGAACAGAGTCTCCAATCGTCTTGGCCAACTCGGCGTAGGAGATCAAGGGGATCGCTTCCGTCTGGTAATTGCCCGGCGACTGATACGGAGCAGGCGCGGGCCCAGCCGACGACGACGGGCCCGGCTGTCCCGAAGGTGCGCCGGACGAGGACTGATGACTGCGATGTGACCGAGACGGCCGGTCCCTCTTCCTCGCCCCAGAATCCCGCCCAGACATGAGCAACCAGACAGACAAAAATTTAACCAAGAACAAAGAAAGAAACCACCTGGGGCGATGGCAGGAGCAGGAACAATGACAGCCGGACAAATCAAAATCTAAACAAAAAGAGAAAGAAAAAATCATACAAAAAGGAAAAAATGCAAACATATATACAGAACACAAACAAAAACAAGGTGCATACACAAACCCTAGTCAATCTGTATCCGGAGCCACTGCGACCGAAAAAAGTGACTTATATTCACGATATTTGATCTCAAAAGTGGCCTCCGGCTGGTTCGCTGTGCGAGGACGGAGACATGTCGGAACTGTATCCGTTTCGACTACCGCATGAAAAAGCGATTTGTATTCTTTATAAACGTTCTCGGAGGAAGGGTTGAGCACGGAACCCGGAGCAAGGCGCACCGGATAAGGCAAATTGGGGTCCGAGGTCCGAATCATACGGGCCAACTTTTCTTCCCAGGCCTTCTGCTCCTGTCGCTTCCGTTCCTGAGCAGCCCAATCCTCCCAGGCTTTAGCAGACTTGCCCAGGGCCAACTGTGTGGTAACCGCCTGATAAGTCTCCCTACGTACTCTCTTAGCGGAAACCAAAGGTAACATAACCCGGATATCCTCTGGTCGGACCGCAAATTTACTCTGGTTATTAGCCATAATACGAACGAAATACACACAAAGGAAGAAACCAGAGAACAACTAACCCGAAAAATTTCGTTACCGCGAGGGCAGAATCAAGGATCCGTAGAGAAGGAGAAACCGGACCTAAAGAATAAAGGTGCACACATAAACAAACAACACAAGTTACACAATTACATAGAATACTAGAAGATGAAGATAAAATTACCCCCTCTTTAGGAGTAAATCCCCCCAAAATCTCCGACCAAAATAACCAAACTTTAAAGTCTAAAAGAAATTTAGGATATGAAAAATTTGCATCAAGGAAAGATGTATAATTAGGGTGGCTCGTAGGTACCTTTGTTCCAACTGAAAAGAGTTGGGTTCAACCCACTGATTGTGTCAACCCGAAGCACGACTTTGAGCACCAAACACCGGATAGAATCCGTACAGACAAAGTTACACCCTAAAACATAAATAATATACTAAGGTCGGAATGACATGGGAGGTAACAAACAGGCCTCACGAATAGTATGGGAAGCTGTAGCACAGAGAGAAGCAAAATGTTCATATTCGATAAGATTGTTCAGCTCCCTTCGTGAACATGCCTCCGCCTCAAACTGTGTCATATACATATTCATAGCAATCCGAAGAGGCAACTCCGGAGCACCTTGAGGCCAGACAAAACCGGGTTGCCAATCTGCTGTAGATCTAGGAGGTGACAGTCCGTGAAAGCGGGGTAATTTCTGCAGCTCCTCCGCCTCACGAGACAATTCCTCCAAAACATAATCTTTCATTGAACGTGCTAATTTACTGAGGGCTTGACCCATGACTAAGATCAAAAGGACAAAAGTACGAAAATTAATTGAATTTGAAGTAAGCTCAAGGAAAAGAATTTAATAGAAGTGCTAAGAAAATAATTTATAGAAATACTCAAGGAAATAAGACTAAAGAATTTATAGAATGCAAGAAAAAGAACTTTTTAAAGAGACTCAAGGAAAAGAATTTAATAAAGACTTAATAAGACCCCTAGAAAACCTCATACACAAACAAAGAGAACACTCACTGCAAATCCTGGAAAAGAATCTGAGAATTACGCAGGCAAAACACAAATTAACACCTAAAAATAAAAGCAAACCTTGTTAAAATACAAACGTAGGTAAAACATGAGAAAACATAAAACACATGTTAATACGTACAAAAGTGTGAGATCATATGGGTACAGTCGGGGGTCATGCGTGTTAATAAAAAGCCTAACTAAACATAAACAGGTTCACTCCGCAGGCTGGGCCTGATCCGCAAAAGGTTTGAGACGATTGACATGAATGGTCTCCGGATCAGCTCCCACACGCAAAGTAGACTGGATTTGGCAGTTAGTAGGGGACAGCACTTTGAGCACCCGGAAGGGACCTTCAAAAGCTGGGAGGTACTTCCGGCTGGTGCCCTTGGGAGCATTACACTTGGCCACATGTTTCCAGACCAGCATTCCTTCCGTGTACTTGACCACTTTGACTTTGGCATCATAGGTGGCCTTCCGCTTCTTCAGAATCGCAGCCACGTGACTTGTCAGGATACGCCGAGTGTAGCGCAGGCGATCCCGGAGGTCATCCAGATAGGACGGCATGAAATCCTTTACCCTAGGTTCCGGAGTGGTCAAAAAATTTTCTGAAAACAACCGAGGGTCCCGCCCGTGAAGAATATAATATGGGGATTCCCCCAGGGAGGAATGGGGGGTAGCTCTATACGCAAAAACCACCCAAGGCAAAAGTTGATCCCATTCTTGATTCCGCGCAACCATGCACTTCCGGAGCAGACTCTTGAGAGTACCATTGAGGCGTTCGCACGCACCATTGGATTCAGGATGATAGGCCGTTGTCCGGATCTTCTTGGTGCCCATCAGCAGGCAGAGTTCTTCCATAAGACTGGAGCAGAAAGGGGTTCCCCGATCCGTGATGACCTCTCGCGGAGCACCATGAACTGCAATGACGTTTTCGGCGAACACTTTGGCAATCGTGAGCGTTTGCTCATTCGGCATGGCAAAGGCCCACCCCCACCGAGAGAAAAAATCTACCACCACTAAAATTTTGCTATTACCTGATTTTGTAGTTGGAGCATGCATAACATCCATGCTCAGGCGCTCAAAAGGAGCCTCCACCGGAGTGAAGAACTTCAGATATGCCTGAGGACGGACTGGTCCAGGATCGCAAGCAGCACAAGCCCGGCAGTTGGCCAGGTACTTGGTGACATCTGCCCCCAGAGTGGGCCAATAATAACGGATAATCATGAATCCAAAGGTCTTTGCCTTCCCATTGTGACATCCACCCAGTAGGTCCTGATGACATTCATCCAAAACATAGGTTTTACAGGCCTCCGGAACCACAATGAGCCGGGCGGCTTCCTTACGGCGGAAATACCGGAGATCCCGATGCCAACGATACAAGATACCATTTTCCACACTGTAATCGGAAGCAAATCGTCGGATGAAGGTAGCCAAATCTCCTGATTCCGGAACGATTTTTGATTCCACAAAATCCATAACAGCCTTTGTGAATGGATCTGCCGCCAAGGCCTCTTTCCAAACGCTGGCTGCGGCCGCAGTAACCGGTGGACCACATGGGCCATCCTCCGGACCTTCCGCCTCCAGAGCCTCCTCAATAAGGGATCCAATGAAATCCGGGATCTCGGGATGGTCTGCAAAAGAACCCGCCAGCATCGGAGGGTTGCGGGATAGAGCATCCGCAGCCCCATTCGTAATCCCCGGACGTTGAATGACCCGGAATCGGAACCCCCGGAGGAAGGCCCGCCACCGAGCTATGCGCCCCTGAGCAGCTTTGGATTTGGCGGCATCTCCCAGCATGTATTCCAGGGCTTGATGATCGGTGATGACGTCGAAATCGTGAAGAACCAAATAATGCTGGAAATAGGAGATCCCGAAAAAGATCGCCAAGGCTTCCAGTTCTGTCACGCTGTAGTTCTTCTCCGCCGGTTGTAGCGCTCGGGCGGCGTAGGCAATTGGATGGAATTTGTCCTTCAAATCCAGTTGTTGAAGAACCGCGGCAATACCAAAATAGCTGGCGTCAGTTACCAAGGTAAATGGCTTAGAAAAGTCCGGATACATCAGAACCGGAGCCGTAGTGAGGCGGTCCTTAAGCGTTTCGAAGGCTTCCTGGCAGGCAGCATCCCAGATAAAATCACGATCTTTCTTCAGCAGTGCCGTCAGAGGATGAGCGATTTTGGAAAAATTGGCCACGAAACGTCGATAATAGCCAGCCAGACCCAGGAAACTCTGGATATCCTTGACCGTTTGAGGCACCGGAAAATGCTTGACCACGCGAATCTTCTCCGGATCCGTCGCAATCCCGAACTCAGACAAGATATGTCCCAAAAACGCCATCTGCTTGCGGGCAAATTCGCACTTAGATAACTTGAGGATCACATGCTCCCGGGAGCATCGCAGGAAAACATCCAAAAGCCGCTTGAGATGATCCAGCTGATTGGCACTGGTCACCAAGACATCATCAATGTAGACAATGAATCCTTCCATGATCCTGTCAATGATCCGCTGGAAAGTGCTAGGAGCATTACACAGACCAAATGGCATCACTTTGAATTCGTAAAGTCCGGAATGCGTGATGAAGGCAGTCTTTTCGCAGTCAGGCGGATAGATCGGAATCTGGTGAAATCCGGACGCAAGATCCAACTTGGAGAAGATGGAGTGGCCCAAAATACTTTCAAAGAGGCCAGTGATGTAAGGAATCGGGTAACAATCACGTTTGGTGACGGAATTGAGTTTGCGATAATCCACACACAACCGCCAATCACCGTCTTTCTTGGCCACCAGGATAATCGGCGAAGCCCAGGGGCTCCGGGACGGCTGAATCAGACCTTGCTCCAACCAAGCTGTGAGCTTCTCATCAATAATTTTCTTCTGGGCAGGATTGACCTTGTACGCCCTGGCTTTAATGGGGCGCTTACCTGGTTCGATTTCGATGTAATGGTAGTCCAACTCAGTTTTCCCGAATCCACCGGCAGCATCCCAGATGTCAGGGAAGTTGAGAATCATAAGCCGGAGGCGTCGCTGATTCTGACGGGTCAAACAGCATTCCAAAAATTTGATCTTGTTGTTGAGCAGGGTGCGCTTCTCTTCCACCGTGAGCACCTGTGGGGCTGAACTCGACTCCAGAGGTGCCTCCGGAGCCACCAAGCCTCTTTGCTGAAGGATCCGGGACCAATCCGGCTTCTCATAGCCAAACTCTCCGGGGTGGATCTTGCGCCGGATCGACCGTTTAGACCATGAAGATTTAAGCAAGGCGTCGTCCGATGTTTCCATTGCTTCTGTCGACTCCGCAGGTTCCGTTCCTGAGAGGTCTGGGTCGCCCCCGTCACTCTCCGGAACATCCTCTTCCTCCTGCGCCAAATTAACCTGGGCTCCCAGTTCCACGCCTGCCGGAACCCGTTCCACACGCCCATTGCTCCACAGCCAAACGGAGGGCCCTTGACTCTCCCCAGGTACCACCCCCTCTTTAGACGGAGCCGTCAGCCCTTGCAGAGGGTCCTCCGTGTCGCCCACTTTGGAACCTCCTGCCAAGGACTCCTCTTCCGGTGTGAGGAATTGTTCCACCCATACCTCCACCTGGTCTGAAAAAATGACGGGAGCTAGGGGGAGCACATCCCGAACACCCCCTTCAATTGGAGACAGATCTGATTCATGCAGAAGACACGATTTAAGGGGAGATGGTTCGCTAGCTGTAACAGTAGGGGTTTCCGGTTCCCCCCGGGACGGGAGTTCGGGTGGGGCTGTAACCCCCTTTAAAGCCGAAGAAATTTGCGGGAGGTCTTGGAATTCCTGTTCGCCCAAATCAGAAGATTCGCCGACACTAGCCGGGAGGGTGGTATCCACCCCCTCTTTAGGGATCATTTCCCCCGAGAGATTTTCGGTATTTTGCACTGTTGACACTAGTTTGATATCGGACGCGAAAACCCCAAAATCATCGTCAAAAACGGAATCCAACGCCCACTTGTATGAAAAAGATGACTCCACTTTTCTCGGAGGGGTACCCATCTCCTCGTCTACGACAAAAAGCAAATCTTGTACATATGGGTCCCTATTAGCCCGGGCGGTCGTGACCACCACAGGCCACGAAAAATTTGAATGCCCCGCCTGATAATCCCCCGTCGGAACTATCGTGCCTACCACCGTTGCTTTTGGAATCGAGACCGGGGCATTAGTAGGATTTACTACTAAAAAATCAAAATTTTGCCCTTGAGGGGTGACCACTCCCGCGTAGGGTAAAATTTTATTGTCAAAAACAAAAGTTTCTGTAGGTTCAAAGTAATATAAATCGTCAGGCAAACGGGAAGAAACCTGAGCTGTTGCCCATTTTTCTGAAGTAGCGGGAACCACCACTTCGATGGCCATGACGACAGCAAAGCAACGAGCATTCCCCATTTCCCATTCGGCACGGATTGCTTCCGGAGACATCAAATCATAATCAAGGCCATTCATGTGAAGGCAATTCCGGGAGAAGAGGACATCCCAGTTGTATTTTTTCATAAAATCCGTCCCAATAAGGACGTCCAAATGGAATTCCGGAGCCAAATGGAAAGGCCATCCAAATTGCAAACTTCCGAGTTGGAAAATCAAATTAACTTTGCCCCCGATCTTCAGTGGGGTATTTCCTGAAGTACGGGCACGAATAGAGTCTGCCCGCTGAACCACCAAATCTACCCCTGCTCGGAGAAGACGGTCCAACCCTGCCTGGCTGATAATGGAAATAGAGGCGCCCGTATCCAGGATAGCCAATAGGGACTGTCCTTGTACATTGATCAAAATAGCTGGTGTATTGTCGCCAGCGGCCATGACTGCTTCGAGTTCAAGATCATTCTCGGATTGAGGGAACACTGAAACTGAGTGGAAGGTAGGCTCTCCCGTGCCCCTGGGGGCTCCCGCAACCGGTCCGGACGAGTCTCCCCCGCTACCCGGCCGGGTGCTCTGCTCCGGGGTAAGCGACTTGGTGTCGCCCACCGCCTCAGCCTGCTCCGTGATAGCAAAGGAGTCCCCAACAGAACCACCCGCAGCAACCTCTGCATGGGCTATCGGCTCCACACCCCCGAAACAATCCTGACGAGGTTCCGAAGGTAACGAGTCCTCCCAACGGATTTTGTCCGGCCACTCCTCCATGGCCAAGCTCAACAGTGTATCCAGCTGGTCGCGAAGTGCATGAAAATATTTCATCATGAATTCATGAGCCCCGCCGTAGGCTTCCAGCAATGTTGAAAAGTTCCACTGTATATTGGTAAATAGCTGGGTGATACGGCCCAAATTAGACGTTGGTTCCGGCTCGCTGTCCAACACAAGAATATTATGACTCCATGGATCCTGGACATCCAGGAGCCCTACCAGGTTCTGTTGTGGTTGCGCCTGCGTCGTGGGTGCCGTCCCCGGGTTAACCGGAACCAAGGTAGGGACCCCTGGGGGGGCTATACCCGGTTGTGAATGAGTCGCCGGAACAAAATTCTGTTGCATAGCCGGGGCCAAAGGCGCCTGCTGGGCTTGTGGTGCCGGTTGGCCTTGTGGTGCCGGTGCACCATACTGTTGTTGTGGAGCCGGATGCCATTGTTGCTGTTGCATCGGTTGGGCCGGAGGTGCAGGCGGGCTCGCCTGAGGCGGCTGCCACTGCTGCTGTTGCGGCTGTGGATAAGCGTATTGCTGCGGCAACGGCTGAGCATACTGAGGAGGGTAGGCTTGGGGGGGATAATAAGGCTGTGGGGGCCCTACAGCGGGTGGATAAGGATAATTTTGGTCCACTCCCGAAACTTGTTCTCGTCGAGAGTTCCGTCGAGGATTGGTCCAGTTCGGTGGGGCCAGATTCGGGTACTTATCCCAACATTTATCCGGGTCGTGCCCTCGTCGTCCGCAATGTTGACATTTCTGAGGAAATCTGTTTTCTGAACGAGGCAGCTTGCTGAATTTCTGTTCAAAATACTCCTTCAAGGCCTGTATTTCCTGAAGAAAGTCGACCGGCGGCGGATCAGAGGCAGGTTTCTGGTTGGTCCCGGAAGCCCCCGCCTCCTCCGAGCCTACTCCGTAGACCGGAGAGAGATACGTGAGCGATTCCGGTTCCGGTCTGGGTGAACGTGAATCTACCTTGTCCACTATACGGAAAATCTGTTGTAGAGTGGGCTCCTCTCCTCCAAAAGCCGACGCCAGGGCTCCCTCGTAGCGTGGATGGATCCCCAAAAATGTCTGATGAACGCAGTGACGGTCCCTTTCCTCCTGGTCCTTCCAGATGTCCAGGGACATGGCTTGAAGCTCCGAAATGAACTTCCGGGCGTGCTCCCCTGGTCGCTGCTTCCGCTGAACAAAAGCAGTGTAGCGGTCAGCCACGGATAATTTCGGCCGCGGAAACTGAGACTGTAGCAGCTCTTTAAAGCGTTCGTAGGAATCGGTTACCGAGGGACCCACCCTCGCGGCGTAGACCTGGGCTTTTCCTCCCAGTTTGTTGTACAAAAGGCGGGGCCACTGTTCTTGTGGGATCTGGTAGATATTGGCTGCTGACTCGAATTGTGGAAACCATTCCTCCACGGACATCGTTTCAGGCTCGAATTTAGGGACTTCCCGGAGGATATCCATATACGTGCGGTAAAGCCGGGCATCATGGGTCAATACCGAAGCATCCGTAGCCTGCATTGTAGGTGGCGTCGGGTGTTTAGAAGCTGAAGAGGAGGGCCTACCCTGCCTGGGCGTGTAGTAGAGTCCGGACTCTGGACGAGCCGGTCCAAGACCCGGAGGGGTCAGCGGAGGCGGTTGAAGACCTGGACTCCCCATACTAGACGCGGCCACTGGCATAGGTTGGGGAGTCTGAACCGGTCGGGGAACCACTTGACTCGGTTGCTGTTGAGGGACCCCCCCAGCGGCCCCATTTGTACCCGAACTAGAATTTGGGGGTGGCTGAGCACCTCCTCCCGAAGCAGACTGATTTTCTGAATTTCTTGAGCAATTTTGTTGCTCCGGAAGGGACCCCGAAGCCCCCCCATTTGAAACCAACGGAAAAGCCGGGTAACCCTCATAATTAAACACAAAATATTGGTTCGAGTGGGGATCGTAAACTAACTGGGGGCCCGGTTTTTGACTCCCGGAACCCTCCTGAGGACCGGTCCCCCCTGGCTGGAGAACTCGCATATACGTACCTTGCGGATACTGTTGACACGGGGGGCACCAGACGAATCCTTCCGCCTGGCCCCACGTTCCGGAAGCCGTTTCTGTGCTGAGTGCTGTTGAAGGATCCTGAGTTGCCGAAGCTTGTCCATCTGAGGATTGTGCCGGCGGGTCTGGTTGTGATTCCTGCGGTTGAGGCAAGGCTGTTGACGTTGGAGGCGTTTGGCCCCTTTCAGACGTATCCGAGTCTGCTAGCTGGATGAGCTCCTCAGAGGGAGTCTGACGCCCACTCCCAGTCTCTACAAGGTCGCCCCCCCGAGACTGAGGGTGGGTGTCCTCACCTTTTTCATAGCGGTACAATTCCGCCACCGAAATTAATGGGAGTCCCCGATTTTTACATTTTTGATCAAAAAATTCCTGTAAAACATCATAGAGGTCACCCTCCCCCCGTTCAAGGGCCATATCTAAGTAAGCATCCAAATCCGGAAGCTTTTTCTGGGTACGGACGTCGGGCCGGGCGGGGTCTCCCCCCGAGCTCCCAGCAACCGACTCCGTACCTTGAGGCGAGTCACATCCGCCCGCTGAACTACTCGACGCACCCCCCAAAATTTTTACTGAAGTTTCTCCCGATTCCGGGACTGGGGAATCTGAGGTGACATGGACGCGAGGAGGAGGGGGGGGAGGAAATCTGCGCATCTGAGACCCCCCCAAATCCAAGCGAGGTCCCCCATAAGCCGTTGACAGGAGATTCCCAAAAGAACCCCCAACCCCCCCAACATTATTTTGGGGAGGGTCACGCCCATGACCAAAAGTAGAGGTACCCCCCCTCAACCAATCCGTATTTAGCTGAGGAGACCTGACCCCACCCGTACCTGACGACTGGGTAACAACATTCCCCCCATTCTGTTGGAGAGTAGAATTTTGGGCGGTTCCCCGCCACACTGCAGATTCCTGGGGGGGTTGGGATCTTGGGGTCCCCCGCCCAATGCCCGTCAGAGGCCTCCCAATCGGAATTTGGGGGTGGGGGTCGGGTTGCCAAACCCCCCGACCACGGCCCCCCGACCTAGCTACTCCCGAAAAAGTTGGATCCGCCATTATCTCTGAATTTTGCGAAATTTGAGAAATTTCACAATTTGGTAATTGCTCGAAAAGCAAAACGACGTCTTTTTGACGTTTTGCAGCTGCACGTGTGATTGGAGGAGAATAATTTGAAGAAAAAGTTTTTAACATCTACCTCTGTCACGGTCGCCACATTTGTGAAAGTTGGTCCTATATGCGCGTGTAAATGTCGAAATAAAGACCGGACTTCGTGTTGAATTTAGAAAACTAGGTGCAGGTTCAGGTCTAAGGTGTGTGATGCTAAAAACTAAGTCAAAACCCTAATTCTCCTCCTATTCCTACGATATAAAATGATACACAAAAATTAATTTTAAACTCAGCAGTAAAGTTAAAATTGACAAACTAATCAAACTTCAAAAATAACTATCAGGACTATAGTTCAAAAACCAACACAGAAATTTTACCAAGTAGAAACACATAAATTAATAATGGCGGACACCTGGGAGAGAGACACCACCCGTCAAACACTGTCCCCACGTACTAACTGCCCCAAACTAGTTTTGACAGACCTTATATAGTGACAGACAATCAATAAATGAGCCAACCCTACACACGAGTAAAGAATGATTGATTGTTTGTCAAATAAGAGTATAATTTTGGACATCTGTTATTTTAAATACTAGTTTTAAATCATAACTACATCACAAAACTACAGTATAACCGTTTCTACACATGTACTGCCAACTTCACACTGTAAAACAGATTATTGTAGACCTACTGTAGAGATACTGTAAAATACTGTAGAGGTACTGTAAATTCTAGAGGTTACTGTAATTTTAAATCCTTATACTTAGGCTTAGCACATCTAACTGACTGATATTCCACAACTGTTGAACTAAGGGCCTTCTCGCGAATGGGTAGAGTGGAGTAGAGTAGAGTGGAGTTAAAATTAACTCTACCCTTTTCGCGAATGGATAGAGTTAATTTTAACTCTGTGCGTTTTTAACTCCTCTTAACTCTGCCAGCAGAGTTAAGAGGAGTTAAAAAGCGCAAAGTTAAAATTAACTTTATCCATTCGCGAAAAGAGTTAGGCAGAGTTAATTTTAACTCTACTCTACTCTGCTCTTTTTACGAATTCGTAAGCAGAGTTAATTTCATCAAATTAACGTAACGGTCATAAAAGCTGCTGAATTTAGGTAAACTTTATTGTGGAAGTATTTTAGCGCACTTATTATGTAACATTGCGTCAAGGTTTGGCTTGCTGACCTTATATAGAGCCTAAGTTTACTGAATATTAAATGACGACTCAAATTTCTTCGTGTTAATCAGCTTTACACTTTGTAGTTGCGACGTTTAGATGATTATGAAAACCAAACACCGCTTTCGCAGGCTTTATAGGATAAAGGCTGGTTCACACTTCACAGGCTCAGTCGTATGTCGCGTGTCGCAGAGCCGTATGTCGCGTGTCGCTCGTCGCGACAGCGTTCACAGGTTCATAGCTTGTTGCGATGTCGATGTCGATGACACAAAAGTGTCGTGCAACAAATTGTCGCGTGTCGTAAGGAGTTGAAAATGTTTTAACTTTTGTCGCGTGTCGCGTGCCTCTAGCCTATGAAATGTAGGCTTTGGCATGTGTTGCACTGAAATTTCCTGCGACAGGACATGAGCCTGTGAACACATCAGTCACTGCGACAAGCGACATGCGACATACTCCAAAGCCTACGCGACACGCGACATACGACTTGCGACATGCGACACGCAACAAGCGACAGCCTGTGAACCGGCCTTAAAACCTGCAGTTCTGATAAACAACCTTATACACTATCCTGCTTATTGTTGTTCTTCCGAAACATAAAGTAGACCATTCGTCCAAAACAGAGTTTGGCATTTCCATGAAACGGTATCAAGTTCAAAGGACTCTTTTACATTGTTTAACGTAGCGTTGACTTGACATGATAGTAACAGCTAATTTTATGAATGTAAGAAATGGCATTGGCATGGGGTCTGTCTAAAAAGCGGAAGCGGAAATGGAAATGAAAGCGGAAATGGGGTCTAGAAAGCGGAAATAATAACGAAAACACGGTATAAAATGTGGAAATGGAATTTTGTCTAAAAAGCGGAGTCCAAAATATGTCAAACGAACGGAAACGGAAAACGGAACGGTCTAAAACGGAAGCGGAAACTTTTAGTGTGTTCCAGACATTTCTCTCGCTAGACGACGCTGTGGTACAGTTCGGGCATCCAGTGACAAATCTTAATTCGTTAGCATTCTGCCAGCAACATGTTAAGCGTGTAGTAAACTTCCAGTGCTTTGATTAAAAGAAATGGAAATTTCATGAATGAATAAAATGAATGTATAATAACTGAAAGTATATAGATATATCAAAATAAAAAATAAGAAACCGACATGAAAAAATACGAAACAAGTTGGCCCCAATAGGGGCAGTATTCCTTTGTAGACCTGTTATTTATTCAGTTACAAAAATTGTCTTTGTTGGAAGCTTAAGTCCAGAAGCTTCAGGTTTACGTTACTATTTCACTTGACTTCACTTTACTTCTTTTGATATCCAATCACTATTTGTTCTCGCTGATCTCCATAGAGATCAGACAGAGCAGGTCTATACTTGCCATGGCTGAACTTGTCATGTTCAGCGCAAGTTAGTGCCTTATCACCTAACGCACCCATGTGTAGCTCCCAAGCTACACTGGTGCTCAAAAATCTGCAACCGAGATTGCTGACAGTCGAAAACTGCGTGAAGGCTGTCACTAGTAGTAGTAAAGGACGGGTAAGCCATGTAGATTTGGGCGGTGGAGGAGGTGGAGGTGGCGCTGCGGCGCTGTGGTGCTGCGGCGCTGTGGCGCTGCGGCGCTAGGGGGTGGAGGTGGAGGTGGCGCTGCGGCGCTGTGGTGCTGCAGCGCTGCGGCGCTAAGGACTGGAGGAGGAGGCGGCGCTGCGGTGCTGCGGCGCTAGGGGGTGGAGGAGGTAAAGTGGCGCTGCGGCGCTGTGGCCGACCGGAACCACGGTCGACCCAAGCTTAAAATTAGACATTGTCCAAATTCTCTGGAAAAACTTTCTGTAGGGGGTTTTCAGGGTCGTAGAATTCGAAAATGATATTAGTTTTTCTCTACTTCTTATGCTCCGTGCTCTATGTGACCCTCGACCGGAACCATAGCTGACCCAAGCTTAAAATAAAAACTTGTCCAAATTCCTCGGAAAACCCTTATATCGGGTTTTCGGGGTCGAAGAATTTGAAAATGCTATTAGTTATCCTATCCTAGCTAAGCTCCGTGCCCTGAATGACCCTCGACCGGAACCATAGCTGACCCAAGCTTGAAATTACAAATTCAATTAAGCAGGGATAATGTTATAACATAAGTGTGACGAAAAGGTTGCATTTTCTTTACTGGAGTGTTGTTGAATTAAATCAGTGGTGTTTTTCTTATTCTTGATATTTTCTGGTAAGATAAGCCAGGCGAACTGGCGAAAACTTTTTATTTCAAGCAATATACAGCAGGGTATACAAGTGACTACATATATACAAGGTATAAATACAGTTACGGTAAGTTCAATGACTACAATCATATGGGTCCACGGTGCTATAAACCATTCGGGTACTTTCCATCTTTTACAAGGGTGATTGGCCAGCCATTCTGTGAATTCTACAGTTAGGGCATCACAGTCCATGGGTCCCAGTACAAATACAACGTCAAATCGGGCTGCATCCATAGATTCGAATATTTTCTGGCCTTGCTGTTCAAGTTTCCTTAGACGGGAGTAGATCTTCCAAGTAACGCCCTTCTGCAATGGTTGATCTGGCTCCGGCAAGATCATCATCAGGTTGTACAGTCCAGATTTACGCAATGCTTCCCGAAATAAAATTGCGGCATTGGGTCCATGTCGATTAAGAGCCGATATAATGTCCAAATTTCTGTCGTGGTCAGGGGTCCGACGCCTGAGATCAGCAGTTACATTGGGAAAAAGTAATCCCACTTTCAGTAGATAATCCAATATAGGCTCAGCCTTCATCTCGTTACAAAATAAGACTAAATGGTCTTTAACAAGATTCATAATAATACGTAAAACAAGCAAAATAAATGACAAGTATAAGTGATACCCTGCTGACTTTGCACCTGCCCATTCTAAAATTTTACGCTTGGGACCCCTGCTGCGTTTGCACCTGCCCACAAAGGCGTCGCTCAGATTTAAATTGCATTTGATATTTATATGTACATACTGTCTCAGGACTTGCAATGGATAACGCTCAGGTAAGTATATACTTTGGATATGAAGGAACATTAACAGATCTCTGTGTTTTCTTCTTTTACTGCTTCTTTGTGCTTTTTACTGTTTTCTTGTTTCAGATACGATCGGCTTGACTTCAAGCTGCATACCGACGCCAGCGGCCCAGCATGAAGTTTACCTGTCAAGACTGTGGGCGCTCTTTTATTCGAAGAGAACATCTAGTTGGGCACTACAAGTGGATTCACATTAATGGTGGTGAGCCGCGCAGACCGAAACGTAGAACAGGAGAACCAGAAGATAAGCATTGCCTCGACTGCTCCCGGACATTTTCGCGGCCAGACTCATACCATCGCCATCTCAAGGAGCGACATGGGGAATCAATGCCGGTTGCCTGTGTAAAATGTGGTCGCGTGCTTGCCAGGCAAGATCTTTTGGCGGCTCACTACAACCGTGTTCATTCAGATGGAGGTCGAATGAAGAAACGCAAGTTGGGACGTGAACCGACTGGAGACAAACCAACAACGCATCAAACCGAAGACAAACCAACAACGGATCAAACAGAAGACAAACCAACAACGGATCAAACACCAGACAACGAACAAACATCAACACCATGAAAGTCGGATACTGACAATTGTTGTAC
>JASAND010001989.1:0-14455 GCA_030248195.1 Trissonchulus latispiculum | reverse complement strand
GCGTTAGGTCGGGATACTCTAGTAGTATACTAGGGTTGACCAACCTTTGTTTTGAGGACTGGGGACCAGTCCCCTTGAATGGGGGAGGTGTGAACTCGAACTAGATTCCGAAATTGCTCTGACAATCACGTGCGTATTTGTTGGCTTAAATGACTGTATGCAAATTAGTTTTGTGCCTTTATAAACTCGTGTATTGTGTAATTAAACGCAGTCTTGTTTGACTAAAGCCTTGCATACAACCTACAGTCACTAATTAATATATACATACATATAAAATAAATATATATACATACATACATACATATCTACTTATATACATATATACATGTATATATATATATATATATATATATATATATGTATATGTATACACATATACGTAAATACGTGTAAAAGCTAGCTACCCAAATGTAAATACACACGTATAAAAAGCACAGGGAAAGTACGCATGAAAAGGGGACCAATTAGTTCAACTTAAATTTTACTCTATATTTCCGTTTTTTAATCCGTTTGTTTTTTCTCCTTATGAAATAACTTCATAAAAATAACAATTAAAAATTCGATTCGGAAAAAAGAAATTAATTGGAAAGTTGAAAATAGATGTTAAAAATTATTTCCAACTGAACGGTGAAATCTTTCCCCCCGGAAAAATTTCACCGGGGATATTTTCCGAGGGGAAAGATTTCCCCGGTGATATTTTTCCGGGGGGAAAATTTCACCGGTGAAATTTTTTCGGGGGAAAAATTTCACCGTGACATCGATATATATGGGTTATGCGTTTGAGCTTGAGCAATGTTTAACTTTTTCCGTTTATCTGTATGCAACAACCAATCGGAAACGACCAGAACTGTCACGTGCTTGTTAAATAAACGTTTTTTCAAATTTTCAAAGATAACTTGATTTCAAAGTTTTCAAGGTTTTTGAAGAGAATGACATTTATGTAAGGGAAGCAGGCATAGGAAAGATTAGTGCTTGCCCAATACAATGCAATGCATGTAAACACAAATGCAAGTGGAGTGAAACTGTACAGTATATATTGCAAACTAGAAATAGTTCAGTCTTGACGTGAGTCCTTCACAAATAACAGTAGTTTTGGATGTGTATAGGTAGGCACTAACTGAGATTGCACAGTTTGCGGAGTTCAGATTTCAGTTTGCCAGTCGAAGCGGATTGATGAATAATCCTTGTCAGATATCCCTCTCGTTCCTGAAGAAGGAGTCTAGATCGAAACAAGGGTCGCAACTTCTTTAGTCGAGGACCGTCCAAATCCACAAAATAGCAACTGCTGGAAGCACAGGTGAGGCTGACGGTTGGGTGATCTCCGGGATTTTTCGGAATCAGTAGGCCGTGGACAGCCATCGAAACAAGAGGAGAGGGCAGCACAGGAACTTCCAGTCGATATCGCGCTGCCATGTCTGCGTCATCCTGTAAGATGGATGCCAGCTGTTGCAATAGTTGTTGCTTTTTCTGACTTAGGAACGGATTACGGTTAAGATGTCTCTTGTCGTGCTGAGGACTGTCTAACGCTTTCAGCAGCCAGGCTGGTAGACATTCTTCAGTGGAAAAAACATGTCGATAGCTTTGAAAGTTCAGCAGTTGCACTGGCAGAATTTTGTATTGACTTTCCAGTGTCGTTAGTCGATCCAAAAGGGCAACTTGGAACTCTGCCAAGGGTTGCGTTGGCCTGAGGAGATGAATAGTGGCCAGATCACGTGCCATCCAGGAACACTGGTTCATACTCCAGTGGTAAGAAGCAGAGGTCAGGCACTCGGATAAGATTCCCGGACTGCTAGGAAGTGGAACGTTCGAGTTGACAGCTGCCGAAAACGAAGGTACAAACAAGGTAGACGGTAGCAGCGACACCGCTTGCCAGAAATTCTCCGTATAGCTAGGAATTGTAGGATGAATGTCAAACGGGATTCGAAGCCGATCAAAAGCCTGAATCAAAGTATACCACTGAGATGGATAAAGTCGAGTCCAGTGGTTACCCTGAGCCATGATATCCAACCAGAGTGCCAGAAAACCCTGCTCATACAGTCGGTGTGGTTTAATCGCCATCACCTCTAAGCAGCAGATTAGAGTAGAAACGTCAAAGGTTCGCAGGACCGACACAGGAGCTGGAAGCTTTTGACCGGACAAAATAAGATCAGTTAGACGAAAAATTTTGTAACTAATGGTCTTTCGAATAGCTAAGATTTGTTTGGGCAGATGTGGATTTCG
Source organism: Trissonchulus latispiculum (assembly GCA_030248195.1). Classification (NCBI taxonomy): domain Eukaryota; kingdom Metazoa; phylum Nematoda; class Enoplea; order Enoplida; family Ironidae; genus Trissonchulus; species Trissonchulus latispiculum. The sequence continues at coordinate 12,235 of JASAND010001989.1, read as the reverse complement.
ACGACAGCGCAGGGGTCCAATTTCGAGGAGGTTCCTGTGGAGAAAAAAGGCAGAACGAAGCAGCCACAACAACCCTTTAACGGCAGAGTTAGATGACTGAAAACGGTTGTAGAAGACCGGATTTGATCTCGAATCGAAGTGATGGAACAAATCATAGTCCTCAATCTCTGTGCAAGTTTTCCTCATACTGGACAGTAAGGTAGAAAGATCCGGCGGAAGTTGCTGCCTGCCTAGGCTGTGACGCAACTGAATCAGCTTTCGCTCAGTTGCAATCAGACAGGCGAGCGCGGCAGGGAAGACATAGTCATGGAGCCAACGTTCTCCGAGTCTTCTGCACAAAATCCATCTCAAGACAGTCCGGATATTGGCCAGCCAAAGGGCCAATTCCTGAAATGATCCAAATTTAAGCGAAGACTGGGGAAGTCCTTCTGATTTTCCGTCGACCCACCGACTTGGCACAGCGACCGTTTCCTTGAACCAGGCTTCCAGAAACGGCAGACAATCAACCATATCAGTCTTCTCACAACTGAAGACATGGTCTAGTTTAGGTACTTGAAAAAGTAGAAGCTGCAACTGAACTGGCGAGAACTGGCAGGGTGGTTGAATCAGAGACCGGGTTCGCTCGTTAAATCGATCCCATAAGCGAATCCACTGATCCTCGCCCAGTGTTGAACGACTGAGATTCAGCGACGGCCAACAAATCAGAAGCCGGATCAGATCCCGTGGGTTCAACTCCGACATGCGGTCGCACAGTTGTCTGCAGATGTTGAGGAACAATTGCTCACTCTGTGTCGAGACAAAGGCGGATTGGTGAATGAATAGCTCAAGGGTGTTCAACAAAGCACCTGGCGACAGATTCGACACTAAGGCTGGGTTAGGACCAGGAGAAAGAAAGCAGCTCTCAAGACTGGCTAGAAACTGAGGAACCCGTTGACCCAGGACAAACCGGTTGGATGGATCTCGGGTGCAGGTGAGGTCCCGAACAGACTCCAATATCTGGGAGAAGAACTCAGGTTCCAGATGGGCCAGACGAGAGGCAACGGAGCTCAGAAGCTGATTCTGGGAAAATCGACAGGAGTCCAGCAGCGACGCGATTCGATCCGGGTGAGAAATTTGCGATTTGCGTGAGACAGAATTTGCCTTCGCCTTGTAACCACCCAACGATGAAGAGATAGAGGCGGAAATTTTCTCAATACAGCGATGGGACCGAACTATCTCGTCTAGAAGATCCGAAGGCGAAACGGTAGAGGGTTGAATTCCCAACTGAGCCGTCAGAGACTGCAAACGATTGGATAGCGATGCCAAATCGTTGATCGCCATTGTTGGATCCTCTTTCCCATTGTTGGTCGTGGAGCAAGAATAACCCTGGGAGCTGCGTCGCAGGCCGGACAAGACTCGGCCTGTACGCTGAGCTGCAATTAGGAGTCGCCGAGGCAGCATCCTAGTCGCTGACTCTGACTCAGTAAATGTCGACCAAGTCTTCCTGGCAAAGGCTTCTCAAGAATGCAGGAGCAGCAAACGATAGCAACGGAACCTGCAATAACAACAGCTATTGTCATAAGTCATTTGTTCTGAGCTAGGCTTATTCTCAGTGTGGGGGAGGTAGATATTAGCGTAGGTTATTCTCTAATGCTGTGTAAAAACGTGTGATAATGTGCGTAATCAGGATTCCTTCCATTGAGATCATGCATTAACATAGAATCGGATCCTGGGGGCTGGTCTCCAGTCAATTTTGAGGGAACTGGAAGTTCCAAGGGGGCTTGCGCCTCGATTAATTTAATGAAATGTTTCGAAAAATTAACGTAATTTTACTAAAATTTTCGATTTTTTCTTAATTTGAGGCAAAGTCTGCAATTTTTAGGAGTAAAGTCTAAAGTGTGGCCGATTTTCCAAAAAAAATTATAGAGTTTAGCTTAAAATTCCGGCGAACCTGGAAATTTTTTAAAGTTAGTGTAAAAACTAAGTTTGTTCGGTCATTTGTGCTTAGTCCTGGCCCAAATGATTGGTTACCTCTTCTCCCCGAAGACGGCAGGGATCCGTGTCCGCATTGGGGGAGGCTTGGAGTTGGACCCGCCCAGCCCTGTCTCCCCCCCCCCCGTTAACCGTTTGACGCGACATGACTGAGACGCTTGTGTGTGATGCGGCGTCAGCGAATAAATAGAAACAGTCGAGAATTTAGATTGGAAAAACTGACTGTCAATGGAAATTTAAAAACCTGTGTGCTCAGAAGTAGAAAGTCACTGCATGCATTAAACTGTACAGAGATCCAAAACTGTTAGAGATAACCTTTTCCTTCCACCATCTGTGAAAAATATTTGTCATTATTAGAGTCTAGGCTCAAAGAAATCCAATTACACAACGGGTCATAAAATTCGATACTTTTCTGCATCCTAAATTGTCAATAAATTCCTTTCAATTTCTACAAGTTGTCTTGTTTAAAATTGTAAGTTAGGAAAGGACAAGGCTGTAGTCTTTTTTAAACTATCAAAAGACCGAAATAATGTAACTTTTTACAGTAGCAACGGACGCATAATCTGGCATTTTATGGTCTTCATTCTGTCGATTCTTAAAGCATTCACTGAAGTTTCGCTTAAATAAAATGTATATTTGAATATTTTCCTACCACAGAATTCACTTTAACAAGGACATTTACATAAATCCATTGATATGGTGTGCCACTAACCGTTTCACAATCATTGGATGTTGTCCGGTGTCAACAGATTAAAGGTGTCACCCAAAATAAAACTAAAATTCAGCTTTGGACTTTGACTCCTGTGAGTGAAGTAATACTCTATGCGAGTTGCTGGTTTGTTCCTGTTCGAGTGCTTTTTACCGTTTCGTCTACCCCCCCCCCCTCAAACGGGGACCACTTTCGGCTACCCCTCACCAAACGGAGGGGGTGTACCTGTCGACCCCCCCCAACGGGGGAACATTCGCGTATTGTGGTCGGAGCACCGTTACGCAATGTCAAGATGAGGAGCCCTCAAGTGGCTTACTCTTCTTCTAATATATATATAGGAGAAAATCATGGACTCTTGCTAATGGGTAATGACAGTACGTATACAAAGCATGTCACAAATAATCATAACACATATGATACCAAATGTCGAGTCGACAAGCCCGGATCTTCCAGAAATATAAAATTAGTCTTGATTTCAGTCAAAAATCGGAACATCGGTAAATTGTCAATTATTACGTGCACTGCACCATAATAATCTATTTTGAACGAAGCAGCGCCATAAATAGGCCCGGCTGCGCTCGAATTGCATCAAATTCCGGCAAAGACTCCAGTTTATTTAAATTTTGAACGATCCTATTCAGACATTTCAAACGCAGCCCTCCCAAATCCAACAGGTGAGAAAACAGCAAAAAGTCGCCCATATTTTCTTCGTCGACTCTTTCGGTCAAATTAAGCTCTGATGTTTGAAGCAAATCCGGGAGGTCGTACCGATGCGCCATTTGGGCCAATTCCTTCCAACAAGTCACCAACGAATCATCCAACACTTTCACACTTCCAAAGTAGAGATATTTCAGAAGTAGCTTGACCGGACCAGAGCAAAAATCTCTCAAATTCAAAATTCCGGTTGATTTTTCCAGCATATCCGACTCCAGATGTTTCCACAAAACCGGACTTTTAAGTAGAGGGAATCGATGAGCGTAAAGGACGACATCATCCGAACACCTAATTCGGATATCGCTGAACGGATTTTCCGGATTTTCCAAGCCCGACCACAGATTGATGTAAGGATCCGCTTTAGAGTTGACTGCTGAATTTCTCACAAAAACTCGTAAAATACAACCGGATGTTGAGTGGAATAAGGAGGACGGATATTTGATCCTAAAATTGGCGGGAAAAGACACAGACTTTTTGTCCAGTAGTGTATTGTTTGCAGAAAACGGGAAACGATCTATGCTTAGGTGAAACTCTTTGCTTGCACTGGAAAGGGCGGTTGCACAGATGTCCCAGATAGCCGGGTCGTGTGGCTTGGAAGAGGAAAAGCGAAGAGTGATGTTGTCCAGGTCTGGAATGCTAATCCGGGCAACAATTGAGGGGCCAAACTGGCGAGTTTTGGTGTCTCCTTTGATCACAAAAAAGTCAACACAATACTTCGCTGACGTCATTGTTCATGGACACGCTGGAAGCACTGAAAAATAGAATGTGAAAATATAAACACATTGTGTTAAGTTTTTTGGAAGCGATTTTGTGTGCCACTTTGATGACTGCATGCCATAAAACACATATAACTGTACAAAATATAACTAGCGAGTGAACAACCTCCGTTTGGAACTAACAAAGGGGCGGTGTAAGAGAGGGTGGTCAATTCGAGGGGGAGGGGTCAGCCGATAGCGCGCATAGCATAGTTTTTGCTCTGATAACAGAGAGTCTGCCCTGCCTGTTGTCTCACTCTTAACATCATGTACTATTGATTATAGGTATTGCATATTTAATTATTATCCTATAAAGCTAGAATATGGGAAAATAAGTGCAGGTACTGTTACCAAAAGGCAACCTATTTTTGCGGGAACTGTAGACAGCTTTGGCTACGCCAGCCAAAGAATAGTGGCTTAACGATTTATTCTACACCACACAAGAACCCAGGGGACCCTTTGTCCGTTGCGCCGTAGTAGTAATCGCTTGGCGGAGCTGAGAATCGGTCAAATCCAAGTTGCTAATAATAGCAAATTTTCGTTAATTTCTATTAAACGAAAAGTGACTTCGCAACTAAAAGGTCGTACTCACAACACCCCGGTAGCCTACCACAAGATAGCTCTCGAGGGTATCAGTGGTTTTGTGACAGGCTGAAATCTGGATTGAAAAATTTGAAGAAAAAGTAAATACCTGAAATGCTTCACTCTGACGATTTGCGTGTATTTTGCGGTTGCCATAGGGTGGCAGTAGCACGGAAACTTAAAACAGCAGAAATCTGAAAAGCGATGCTAAAATACGTTAAACAATATGTAGGGTATATAAAATTGTTGCTTTAAAGTGTAAAAATCTGTTAAAAGGTTCAAACTATTAGCAGGTGTAAAAATGGTATGTAACTGACATGTCCGCATTTTATAATTTAAAACCCTATGAGTTAAAATGCTTCCAAAAAGTTTAGAAATTTTTACTTAAGAACATACCTAAGCGCTAAGCCGTCCGCTCACCTAAAATTTACCGGTACCTAGGACTTGATTTGTATAGATTTGCATTGGATAGATTCTGTCGGAGGCTTGAAAAAGTTTCATTTTTAGTTTCTGGTCTCTTCCCAGAATAGTTTAAGTTTCAATTTCAGTGACTGAAACATCACCAGCGATACTCAATATCAACTTTTTCGTACATAATTCTTCCCAATCCAGGAAGGATATCTGTTTCTGCAAACTGATTGGTTTTCAAGGACCCATGTTTAAACCCGGAAGGGGTACATATATTCTCTGGGCGAACCCAAAATCTACACTGTGGCTGGGACACTTTGATAGCAGAACCATTGACAAAAACAACATTTTTTATGCATTTGATATTTTGAAATGCTTATGTACAGCGTAAGCTTCTTAAAGAACATTTAAAAAACGCATGTTGCATATATTCAAAAGTCGGAGTGCGCAGCGCAGTAGTAAAAACAAACTTAAACTGTTCAAATATCTGAAAAAGTCAGGAAAGCCACGTTTTGCACCACCTGTTCTCTGTTTGGGAGAACGCTCTAGGAAATGTAATTTAAGGTTTTTAAACTCACGAAATGAGCCACAAAATTCCACACATTTTCAGCAGATACCTACTGCTAAACTACCACTCTTCAACTTCTATTATTCCTAGTTTCAAATTATTTGCAGGAAACACTTGAGATAAAGCATTATATAATCTCTTTCAAACTATCCTAAAGACGAGATTTTATACAATGTCTTAACGCTGCCTGTCACCGACAGACAACTATATACGAATTTGGTCCTCTTTTGTTGGTTTATGTTGGGTCCGCCAAAGGTATTCTGAGAATCAATTTTCGAGTCAATCACGTCCAGGATTTGACTGTTTTGAGTCAAGCAGTTGAAAAACCCGGAAACTTCCGCATAATTTTTTCTAATTTAAAAATCTTTAACTATGTTAATGTACTGCTCGCTCTCAACAGCGTCGCACTGAAACGGTTGTTTCCACACGTCTTTCAATTTTGACTTTTGCTCAATTCATAGATCAGTTTTCAGAGCACGAGTATTCTATTTTTGGAATTATTTCCGGTCAGAAATCAATCAGATTGCAGGAAGAGGTCCGACTTGAGTGGGATCTAGAAGTTGCTGTAAATGAAAAGGATTCCCCGTTTGGAAAAACCAACCTATCATTACTGCCCCCTTTACGGAGGGTCCGTTACACAAAAATGTGATTCAGTCTCTCCACGCCCCTCCTTCGAAGCGGGGACCTCTTTCTGCAATCTGACCGTATGTTGATGATCCTTTCCAAACTGGGATGCTTCCTGCTGTACTTGTCCATTTCATATTGGCTTGATAGGTGAGAGTTTTTGCCTCTGCCATCCATGTCATGAAAATTCACCAAATTTCAGGGTTTTCAAGTTTTACGTATTTTAAACATTTACTCCAAAAGCAAAATGGGTATCAGCACATGAAGTCGGGGTCTATACTCCGAAATTAGCAAAAGTTGCGATTTTATAATTGTAGGGAAAACATTCAGAAAAAGACTGATTTTTAAGTTTTTGCGAACAATTGCTGAATAAATGTTAATAAAAAATAAACTGATTTTGACATTGAATATTTTAACCTGAAACTGACTATTTTTCATGTTTCCTGATGTGCTACTCTTCGCTATCTATTTATCTATTTATAAGCAATTATATGCAACTAATTAGGGATGCACCTGGGCCTGGCGCCGGCCCTGAACTCTGCTAAAAGTTTTACGTTTTTACTACAATTTTGCAACTTTTCACCCCAAAAATGAATATATAAGAACAAGAAAATAATCACTTGGCGGAACGAAAACTACATTAGTGTTTGTACCCGATTTTCGTGACCAGATAAACTTTTCAGAAATTGAGCTATTTTTTGCCCTTAAGGTAACGGATCGGGCCCCCAATCTGGCCCCGGCCCCGGTCCTGACAGGGGCCGAGCTGGCCAAGGCCCCGGTGCATCTCTACAGCTAGCATAAATATATTGTCAAGGCTTTCCTTAGCCAACTACAACCGAAGCACGAACCGGTTAAACGAATTTATTAAACAAACATGACAACTACTCGCATCTTTGCAAATGTTAAGAAACAAACATGGAAGAACAGTGCAGGGAAAAACAGCATCTTGGAGTCAAAAATCAGACAGAAAATACAAAAGCACCCAATAGCATTAATCAAAGTGGAATGGCAAACACAAACATATACAACAGATCAGAAAAACTAAGAAACGACCATCTGGCTTTTTCCTACAGCGATCGGGCGGGGGGTTTATTTTAGACGAAAAAATTGGGGGGATAAAATGGGCTAAAATGTCTAGGCATCCTAGAGTGAGTGGGGGGGAAGCCCAGAAAGTGGGGGGAGGTGATCGAGTGGGGGGAACTAAAAAGCGGAGGGGCGCCCCACTAAAGTAATCCCAGTGGAGTTTCACCCTCCCGCAGAACACAAAAGTGCCCAGAAAAATAGGTTTCTGAGGGCAAATTTTGAAAAACACGATGATTACAATATGTATATACTAGCTAGCTAACAAAAGTTTCAGACATGAAATCAACCGGAAGCCGAGCCTTTTGTGACAAACAGCAATTCCATGAACAGATCCGGATCCGCACGAATGGCATCAAATTCTGGCAGACTTCTTAAGGCACCCAAGTCCTCAAAGATCATTTTCAGACATTTTCCCTTCAATTGTTGCAGTCCCAATAAATTCGCCAGCAGCAAACATTTTCCCATACTCTGTTGAGTTACGCGATTTTTCAACTTCATCTCAGCGATCTGAAGTAGCGACGGAAGCTCATAGCGATGCGCTAGAAGGGCCAAATCGTGCCAGTGAACGGGGAACTTGTCGTTCAAAAATTCGACATCACCACAGTAGAGATATTTCAGAAAGGCCTTGACAGAATTGCTGGGAAAATCTGACAAAGGAAGAATTCCAGTGGATTTTTCCGAAAAGTCAGATTCCAAATTTTTCCGTAAAACCGGACTTTTGATCAGTAGCAGTCTGTGAGCATACAGGATGACGTAATCCGAACACCGAATCCGGATATCACTGAACGGATTTTCTGGATTAGCCAGACCAGACCAAAGGTCAGCATATAGTTGAGAGGAATAGGACAAGCCATCATTAGCCACCAACATTTGGCGTTTGGGCTCAGTAGGATTGTTTACTTTCTGGATGAGTACCCGGTACAATAAGGGCGTACCAAAAGGAGCGGGCGAAAACTTCCCATGATTGAGCGTGTATTTGGCAGGAAAGCGAACATTCTTCTTATTCAAGAGCAACTCGATGAAACCAAATTGGGAATATTTCACAATGACATCCCACCTGGCAGTCGTTGCAGAGGGGTTGTCGCCGCTGTCAGTCGAGTCCGTATCCACGAAACGGACTGTCAGTTGACGAGCAAATCCATTATTCGAATTGCCGACGAATTGGATGACATTTTTGGGTCCAATCTGTTTCTGCTGACTCGACCCGCTGCCAGCAAGACAAATCAAATCGGCAGTATAAATCTCTTCAGCCTCAGTCGTCATAATATATATATACGTGAATTATGTACGTAAAGATATATATATATATACACAGATATATATATATCGACTACAACTAACCTAAAACACAAAGTACATATACGCACATATATATACAAGAACAAAACGTGCTCCTTCGTCGCATGTAAAATACATATGAGTCTTCGTAGGCAGGCTGTACATAAGCAAAAACTAGCCTGTAAAATACATATGAGTTCCGTAGGGAGGTTGTAAATTAAGGAAAACAAGTTGCAACCGCTTAACATATGAGCCTGTCCTACGAGGCTCATATTGGCGTGTGTCATAATACGAATAATTTGCAGATATATATTTTACTTTTATATAAATACATGCTGCATAAAGCTTTTCATTACAAATTATCCTTGACATAGCTTGTTGATCAGTCATTATAGTGTGCATATGCTCAATAAGGTAAGCCATGAGGCACTCTGACTCACAGCCAAGTGGGAACGCATTCTGCGTGTGTATAATGTGAAAGCGTTTCGAGAATGCATTAGAGGTGTGCCATAGAGTTTCAGGAAACATCAGGTTGCATGTACAGTTCAGCTTAAGCAGTCGAAGTTCACTTCAGTCCATTTCTTCTGGGTCACAACGTCTATTCAATTTTCCGTAACGTGGATGATGCTGAGGTTCTTTAATGAGGCTTTAATGTGGAATGCACTGTGACGCCAATATGAGCCTCGTTGTAGGACAGGCTCATATGTTAAGCGGTTGCAACTTGTTTTCCTTAATTTACAACTTCCCTACGGAACTCATATGTATTTTACAGGCTAGTTTTTGCTTATGTACAACCTGCCTACGAAGACTCATATGTATTTTACATGCGACGAAGGAGCACGTTTTGTTCTTGTTTTCTATTATATATTTTATATATGTATGCTCCTGAAGGTATATATATATATATATATATATGTATAGTCAACCGGGGCATCTTTGACCAATTTCAAACTTTTTACTGGGAGGGGGGGCGGGGGCGCCCCCCCACTTTTCGGATTCCCCCCCACTCGACCTCTTCCCCCCCCACTTTTTTGGGCTTCCCCCCACTCACCCTAAGGTGCCCAGAAAATGCTAAATTTTTAGGATTTTTGGTCAAAATTTTCAAATTTTTCCGGCTTCGCCGGAAATTTTTGGTCAAAAATCGTCTTTTTTGGTGCTAAAACTCAATTTTTGAGCACTTTTAAGCTTAGTTATAGCAGTATATGTAGAAAACAGGCTTTTTATACGGTATTTTTGGCATTTTTAGCCCATTTTATTCCCCCCCACTTTCGACCTCCCCCCCCCACTAGTGGGGGGGGGGGGCTCCCCCCCACTTTTTTCCGCCTAAAGTAAACCCAGGACCACGAGGTGGGGTTGGAGTGGGGCAACATTGTGCTAGAGTTTCATGCAAATAAAGCTTGTCATTGAAGAATAAGGAGCAAAAAACGACGGTCAAAGTTAGCCGGTCAATTTTGCCCCAGCAGGACAACTTTGACCACGCGCCAAATTATACCCGGTTTTCTCAAAATACTTCGACATAAAAGCTGACAGAATGCTTAAAATTGCTTCTATTTTAATCTTTTTTCAATGCTTTATTGTCCTCTTCAAAAATTAATTGCAGCGAAGACTCCTGATCCAGCTATGTCAGCAAAACCATTGTTTTCAACCAAAAAAATGCAAAAATGTCAATCTAATGCTAAACTATTAATGAATAGTGCTAAAATCTGACTGAAAATCAGTGCAGTCATTCAGAGCGAATGCCTTCTTTAAATAAAACAAACAACATCATGACGTTACAGATGTGACGCCGCTATATTCGTATGAAGCCATGTTTTCATTTGTTGCAGCAAGCCTTTTTTGCTTACTTTTAGAGTTTTCCTACTACATTGCATGTTTTAAGTTTCCCGTTAAAAACTTAGCAATTTAGCAAACATTTTAAAGTCCTGGTAGCTTGCTTTGAACATCCTTAGCTGCACCACCGGCCTCCTCAGGAGGGCCACACGACGAATTCTCAAAGATTTCTGATTCGGAAGTATATATAAACTACTGATCCTTTTCGCAATACAAAAGTGCTGTTGGAACACACTGCAGTATTTACGTTCCCAAACTCACTTTAAGGCACTAAAACTGTGGGTAACATGGCTGATATTTAACAGAAATTCGTAAAAGGGCAGACCGGAGGGACCAAATTTCGTAATTTCTCCCTTCTGTTTTTTCAAGGCATCCTTTTCTATCAGCAACGAAACCGACAAAAGTAAAAGTTGCAGTATCAGTTCAGGAAATGGCGACAATTTGGAAAAAAGGTGTGTCTTTCTGGTTTTTTATGTCCAAACTTTTAGCTCGATGTAATTTGGCTGCATCCTCCCTCAGGAATGGCTATTCTTAGAAAAGTCTTTTTCAAATTAACAAAGTCTTACACCTCCGCACTCTTTGGGTTCTGGAGGAAAGGTCCCACCCGTAGCAGACTTTTTCTGACGCCTAAGCATTCACAATGGAATCTTCTCATTCGGCATGATCGGGCTCATCTCCATGAAGAGCAGATACAGGGACGTAGTTGGTAACCTATTCATTCAGTGCAGATTTTCTGGCTCTGAATCCTGAGAACAAATGACTGCTCCCTGTATGTCCTGTATGGACAACTTCGTTTCCTCGCAGTTAACTCTTTCCCGAGAATCGTTAGCTCCAAGGAGCTGACACTTTTTCCAACACGGACACATTTAATACGAACGTTTAAAAAACGGGGGGGGGGCTAAAAGCGGGGATTAAAAAACCTAAACTAGTCTTCCAAGGAGGACTTTTAGGACTAAATTCTAGCTTTTGCAACTAATATTTTACGAAATTCGTATTAATGGTGAGGTCATTTGATTTACAATTCTTAGTTAGAAAAACCTGACTATAATGAAGCAGAGACTTGTTGCTAACAATTGGGGGGTTGTTTGACATATCGTAATGGACTGGCTAAGCTGTTATTCCACTACAAAGGAGTGTATATCGTATTGTGGTCACGATTGCCCCTATATGGGGCAATATTGTCCTAGCTGGGGCATATTTGACCGAAAGTGGGGCAAGTTTGACCAACATCTCTAAGTATGCAAAAATGGGGCCGGAAAATACAGAGACTATCATAGATAAAAAGAGGACACTAAATTTAGTATGTATGCGTAATTTAATGTTTCAAAGTTAAGTGATACAGGATTGACACCCTGTGAAATAAATTTTTCGTTTTTCGGCGCTCTTTGTTCACAAGACCGTCACGGTAGCTCCAGCATATCAACGGACGCAAAAAAGTATTCAAAAGAAGCGGAATCACTTTTACTTTATTTGTACCACATTAGGTATGACGAATCTTGAATAATTATTTGATGACGTCCTAAAAACCCTACAAATTTTCATCGAGGTCAATTTTGCCCCATAGGTCAAAGATGCCCCGGTTGACTATAAAGATATCTTTCAACAGTAGCAAGCAAGCCAACCACAGCACTCCACAACCACTTTGAGCATGCAGTTCTATGACAAATGTTGTTCAGCTCGCTTAGGGCTTTCATGTGGTACCAAATTTGACCA